>PVJA010003136.1:76370-98315 GCA_004027025.1 Myocastor coypus
CTCTCTCTCTCTCTCTCTCTCTCTCTCTCTCTCTCTCTCTCTCTCTCTCTCTCTCTCTCTCTCTCTCTCTCTCTCTCTCTCTCTCTCTCTCGCCTCTCTTAGAATTGTTGCTGTTCTGCAGCCCTGAACTACTGCTCTCCGCCATGTGCCAGTCCATGTATGGGTCTTCCTATTTACATACTGCTTATGCATTTGAAAGTCTTGTTTTCCCCAAGAGTTTCTGTGTATTTAACTAAAACAAGTAAGAGAAATGGTTTCTTTAAATTGTTTCTTGTACGGGAAACAGACCTGCCACCAGCCCAGCAAATACCTAAGAGTGCATCGTAAATTCTTCCCTGATAAAAATGCCAGTGGTTCCACACATTCCTTCTGAATACAAACTCCAGGATGCTGAAAGTCTCTGCCCAGAAAAGAAAAGCAGTTTCTGTGAAGTGACTTTTAAGAAACGTAGTAGAAGAGCATTTAGCAATAGTAGCAACGGCTGAGAATGAAGCTTTATTTTCTCCTTTGGAATTTTCAAGGTCGGGATGCCTAAGCCATCAAGCTACCTGATGGCCATGTAGCAGCAGTAGGAACTGATAAGCCGTCCTTAAAGGCCATGAACTAGAGCTCCGAAGTGCCATGTCGAAGCCATAACTGTGAGCAGCACGTCCAGGGCCTGAAATAACAGTTACCAATCAGTTTAGACTGATCAGTGGAGCTCTCTGTCCCAGCCAACCAAACCTGAGTACGCCTTAATTCAACCAGCTACTCTTTTGTGTTATACACAGTTCACTTACTTCAGTATTTACATATAGCACCTCACAATTCTAATCAAGTGCAAGTGGATTATGCAATACATAGAACGTTTCTTTAAAAAAAAAAAAAAACAACTCTACACCTCCCACCTTGACCCCTGTGGCATGTCAGGTTGGGTTTTCCCCTACACCAAACCGTACCACTCCTGGCCACCTCCACCGCTGCTCTACTACAGCAGGAGCTCATGTCTGAATACTTCAGTGCATCCTGCGGTCCATAGCCCATCCTGCCATTTAAGTGCACATCTGAGTACATTGCTCTCCAGTCCTCATAGGAGCCTCCACACCCTGGTGGAGAAGCCCGCTGTATTTCTCTGGGTTCCCATGCCCTTTGGCTTCTCCTTCACCTTTCCATTCCGGCCTCAGTACCTTCCGTGCAGCTCCTAGAACACACAAGGCACAAGCTGCACGGCTCAGACCTCGGGCGCCACACCCTGCCGGCAGCAGGTTTCCCGACCATCTTATCTAAATCACCCTCTACAACAGCTACCCATGGCTGCCTGTTCCTTTGCCTTGGTTTTTCTCTCTTCCAAGCACCTTGCATGTTATATTATTCCTTATCTTCTAATTTAATCACTGTATCCCTGCATGAGAATGGAAATTTTATGAGGCCAGGAGCTTTGTCGGCCCATGGTTCACTGCTGTAGCACCAACACCTAAGCAGAGAAGGCCCCCAATAAATGCTTGTTGGATATAAAAGATAGCATGAAAAAAAATGACAAAGGACCTTCTTTCCCTAACTAGAGTAACTGTTAGAGAACAACACCATGCAGAGGCTGAGATAGCTCAGGTGTGCCAATTGCAAGCTAACAGCCCAAAGATGAAAGGGAAATAAAGCTAAGACAGCAAGACGCTGAGATTGGAACAGCTTTGCAAACATGATTCCCTGAGGCCCGCATCTAGGCAGGTGTGGCACAGCCTTGCCAGCTAAGTAATCCTTCAATCACAGACTTGTTTGCCGAAGATAACACGGGGATCCATACAGATTCAGTTATTCATCCAAAACAGACTTCAGGGCTAGAGGCAATTTAGCTCCACAAAGTCCCCCAGAGCTCAGATTACTTCTGTCATTCCTGCTGTTCCCATTTTTCCTTCCATGAAATGTTCTCCACACCAGTATCACTTCTACAGGAAAGAGGAAATAAAGGAAACTGGGGACAATTTTCATGTTAAGGAGATAGCGTAGAAGCATGACATGGCACTTTTGAGCAAAGTCAAACTTGGGCATATGACCATGTTGAAATGCAAAGATGATTAGAAAATGAGAGTGCAGCTGAGAGGCCACACACTAAGTCTCTGGGTGGCTGAATTATTCAAGAAGAGGCGAGTGGATACTGGGGAACAGTTAGTAGCGTCTATTTAGATGATGAGTTCAGTATTACTTAGGCAAGCTGCTATGTTTCAGACACTATCCTAGGTCCTATAATATGCACAGAGACAATGCTCAGGTTTTATGTTTCCTGAGGAAAGCACACACTATAACACAGTACAGGCACAAAGTGCTATCCAAAAGCTTCAGACCAGAGGGGCGAGGGAATGAAAAGAGGATTCAGATATGTTATGTGTGTGTACCAACTTCCCACAAGGAATAGAAACATGTACTGCACACATGTACTAATAAACTTTTTCAACAACAGTAGCTGGGCGTGGTGGTGCACGCCTGTAATCCCAGCACTTGGGAGGCTGAGGCAGGAGGATTGTGCGAGTTTGAGACCAGCCTGGGCTACAAAAGTGAGCTCAAGGCCAGCCTGAACTGTATAGCGAGACCCTGCCTCAAAAAGGAAAAAAAAAAAAAAAAAAAACCAGCAAAGATTTCAGAGAAGAAAGACCAGAAAGGCTAGAAATAAGATTGCTTTGAAAGATGGGAAGGAAAAGAGGGAAGAGTGCTTAAAATGAAGCAAAAGCCTGGATGGGAGACAGTAGAGGACATTTCTGAGAAAGGCAGGCTTCGTGGTCTGCTGTTGCTCTGGCATAGCGAACCATGAGAGAAGATGTGGAGAAGTTCTTTGGTTTCTTTGTACTTGGTATGGAAAGTGACAGAAGCTTTTGGAGCAGAGCAGTGTGTGATCAGAGATGGCTTCAGAGAGGATAGAGCGAGTGGGAGAAGGGACAGCCTAAGCATGGAGAGACCAGTGAGCATCTCAGTGTTGTTTTGTTTTGTTTTGTCTTTCTTGAGACAGGGCCTCACTCTCCAGTTGAGGCTGGCTTTGAACCTCCCAAGTTCTGGGATTACAGGTGTGTGCCACCTTGCATGGCCCTTAATGTTTACTTAAAAGGCAACTTTGTAGGAAATTAAAAAAAAAAAAAATACCTCTGCTATCACCTTGGTGTTTTCTGAATACTGTTATGGTTAGGCTGCGGCCTTCCAACTTTTCTGACCATGTACAAGAAGAAACAGATGTCTTATCCCAGTCTATGTTCCCCAATATATTGGGAAACAAAATTTGTATAAAACAATACTTAAGAAAAGGCATTTTCTTTGTCTACTCTATGCTTTTATTCTCAATTATAGACTAAGCCTCTAAGTTTGTTCCTTGGTTGAAAAACACTTCTTCAGGCACCAAGAAGAAGCTGGGAAAATATGGCATAAGAAACATACTAGTTGCATCTTGCTCCTTCTCTTTGTCATTTTGTATGACCTCTGCACTTTGGTAAAGCTATGCTGTTAGCACCTATCATAATCTGGGTCCAGATCCACCGATCTTGATCCTATCCATTCTCTTTTTCACAGAGAGCAAACTGGTCAACCATGGCCGTGACTCATCCAGACAGCTGACACTGATGACAGTCGTACAAAGCACTGTACATGGTTCCAAAGTAAATCCTGAGGGGATTTTACTGACCTTGAGAGATACAAAAGTTGTATGTTTTGTTATACAGGTCTTGCTTTAACTTGCCCTTAACCACCCAGGAGAAAAGTTTAACCACGAGGCATAAAATGTAAAGCTAGTTTAGCATGCTGAGCTGTAAAATACTTAAATCAACAGCTTCCATCATTGCCAATTTTGCCAATAACCCACTGCGATTATGGAAGACTGGACTATATATATATAACTACTTTCTCTTAGTTCAATGAGAAGAAATTTTTTGTACCACTAATGATTAGATGTATCACATCTACACCCTGTGCCCTGTATAACTACAATGAGGACAACAATATGCATTGTATCAAATTCTAGAAATGTACTACTAACATATTTTGAGACTGTCACATTATTATTTCTTATTAAATGCAATAAAAAAGATGAAAAAGAAAAAATAAGAATGAAATATCCTAGGTTTCTAAAAGATGGTATTGATTAAGGAAAAAAAAAAAAAAAAACAGGTACAAACACAAATAACCACCAGACACAATAGGAAAGTCATGGAATTTGGGAGCTACAAGGGACCCAAGAAGCCTCATCCCCTTAATGTTATATGCAATTAGAAAAAGTATAAACAACAACACAAGGTAAATTCTGCAGATGCAAGACAAATAGGGCCTCTTGCAGAGGCCTAAGGCCCTTGTTATGTAATTAAATTATTTTTTAAAGCAGAATTATAAAAGTTATGGTCTATATAATTTGTAGCAAATGAATAGTGCTTGTAAGAAAAAAATAGTATTCAGAAGTCCTATTCAGAATTGCTGTATTTGCTTGAACAATAACTTGCAGTGTGTTATCAGCTGTGTGGGCTAGCAATGGTGCTTACGTGGAAAGTTGTGTGGTGACTCCCTCAAATCAGTGATCTCAGTGCCTGAATTACGTCCCCTCTGAAGACATAATCAAGACTACAAATATTTGAGGGCCACTAAGTCTGTGACAAAAAGGTATCCTCTCATCCCCAGCTGCCAACTACATTCATGCAGGACTCAGGTTGCTTGGTTTTCACTTTTACCCACCCGTCCTAGGACGGCTCCTCAAAAGCTTTTGTGCTCTTCCGGAGTGACAGTGTCACCCTGGGTTGTCAGTTTTCTAGGACTATTTAACATCTCAGGTCATGACGCATGTGGCTGCTTGAATCGCCACTGCAGCAGGTGTTGGGACCACATGCCTTACGGATGGATCCTTTCACATATTTTTTTCTCCTTCACTATTTTCTACTAACGAAAATATTATAAAGCAGATGTTTAAGAAATTATCGGTAACTGATGTCCAGATTTTGAACTAAATAGCCATGTTGATGGCTTCCATTCCAAGCTCTTTGTTTTCCATATTTGAAAGCATTTCTTAATTAAAGCATGCTGAATTAATTAAACTATTGTACCTTTTTCTGGTAGTTTAGAAAAAAATAATTTGTAATAGTCTATATACTTCCAGAGTCTATATATATTTCACAAGTTTACTAAGGAAATCTGACTGTGACATAATTGCAAACAGAATATTCTTACTCTTGGCTATTTTACTATAAAGAATTATTATAATCAGTAGCAGTCATTTTAACATTACAATTTTTTTTCAAAATTACTATATGGTTCTTAACTTTAGCTTAAAATTTTATGGACATATGTAAGAATACTCATGATTTATCATAGAATAAGTAACTTATATTTCTTCTTAGGTACTTTTTTGCAACAATTTTGATAAGAAATTTATAGAAATTGTTTATTATATATAAGAAAACAGGTTCTTTGTGATTACATTTGGCATTTGTGGTTTGAACAAAATTATAATGCATGTAATGTGCGTAACATGTGTAACAACCGAAAGAGTTTCACTGGAGAAAGCCACACTCACCGTCTCCCCTCTCCATTGAACCCCACAGGCGCCTCGCTGGCAACGCTTTGACATACATCCCCAAGGGAGCATTTGCTGGCCTTTACAGCCTTAAAGTCCTGTAAGTAAGCAAGAGCCCTTGTGCATTGATCTGGTTTTCATGTCATAGACAAAATGGGAGCTCCCTCATAAACTATCCAGGTCCTTGTGATAACCCCTTTTGACGCAAATCTACCTTCCCTGGTGCTTTAGAATGCTACTGTTCTTGGCTGCATTTACACATAAAACACTAATCTTTCCTCTTCTGTCTCTAATATCTGGAATTACTCACTTTTAGAGAACCACCCTAGGGCTGGGAATGGAGCTCAGTGGCACAAGCACCTCCTTGGCATGCATGGGGTCCTGAGTTCAATTCCCAGTGCAAAACTAAATAAATAACCACCTTACCCATTTGTAACAATAGTTCTCTTTTCCTTTAAGTTAGGAGGCTAGGGAGCTTGTCTCAAGTGATTACACTCAGTAATGCTTTCTCTGATCACTGTTCTGCTGGCTTAATGATGTCATAGCTTAGTTTCTTTCTAATGCACTGAATAAGGACCCACTAGGACACGCCTGTGCTCCCCTGCACACAAATGTAGAAGAGGAAGGTGTAGAGCAAACACACTAATTGTTTAATCAAGACGTCAATTTATCATGAGGTATAAGTATAGGCTTTCTTATTATTTAATTCCCAATTTCCTGATTTGTTCACTAGGAAACTCATAGGATTGACAACCTCCTTCTTCTGGTGTCTATCACTTAATTGTCTTGCAATTTTCTCTAAGCAGAAAAAAAGAAGTCAATAACACAAGTGGAAAGTGACTTTAAGAAAATTTTGCCTCAATAAAAAAAAAAAATCCTCATTCTGTTTCTGATATAAAAGTCATTAACCCTAAAAATAAAAGCAGTTGGCTTATTGCTGCTGAATGAAAGCTGCATTTTATAAATTTTATTTATTTATGTTATGGCCGACTCAGCCTGCCCTAGGGGTGGTGGGGCTGGCCCAGCATGTGGTGCCAGGGATCAAACCGTGGTCCCTGTGGTTGCCTGAGCTTGCCTAAGCAGGCGCTTCAGATAGCTGAGCTACCTCGCTGGTCCAAAATTTGCATTTTAGCAGGCTGAGGGATAAATTAAAGTTAATTTTAAAGGGCTAAATTAAAGTTAATAATTTGCTACAAGCTTAATTCAAAGGCAGGACTGCTGTCTGGCCTGCCAAGATGCTCAGGTTTGGTTTCCCTTCTGTTGTTTGCATAATTTTTTTTTTTTCGTTTAAAGATTTGGTACAGGATCTCACTATGTCACTCTAACCCCTAGTGGTCCTCCCATTTTCAGCCTCCCCAGCACTGGGATTACAGGCATGTGCCACCACACCCGGACTCAATAGCCAGCTCAGGTGCCCAGGTTAGGGCTGGCACAGCATGGATCATTGTTTTATTAAGCAGAAATATTTGAAAGTCGTCATAGCACCAAATCCTATTGCTAGTTCCTTATGTAGTCCAAGTCTGACACTCCAGTGCGCCTGCATCCTCATGGGCCCAGCAAGATATCCATAACCATTATCACAAAAGCCAAGCTCAGATAAGACACCTGAGTAATGCTTCCTCCTGTCAAACTATACACCACGAAGGACCCTGGTGCTTATTAACTAGATGATACCTAAATCAATTACTTTTCTTTGTTTAGCACAACGAGCACTAGGTAAGCATGCACCTGTGTATATATCAGTGGGTCTCTAGCCATTGCAAGTTTATAAAGTATTTATATATATATATATATATATCTTAATGCATATGAACATTATGTGAGTTATGCATAACTGTTATAATTACACAGAAATATAATTTTAAATCTTTAGATTCTCATGATTGAATTACTCAAGTTCTGTATGATTTTTTTCCTATCAGTCCTTTTTTGGAGGGCAGGCAATGAATCAAATTCAGGGCCTTGCACTAGCCAGGCAGGTGCTGTGCCACGGACCTGTCTCCCTGGCCTAATAGCTGCATTTTTTACATTTTTAAAACTTTGTTTTTGTATTTTTTAAGGCAGGGTTCCACTATGCAGTTCAGGTTGGCCTTGAGCTCACTTTTGTAGCCCAGGCTGGTCTCGAACTTGCAGCGATCCTCCTGTCTCAGCCTCCCAAGTGCTGGGATTACAGGCATGTGCCAACACTCCTGCCTTAAACTTTTTCTCATGTCCTTCTGACTGCACTGTGTTTCTACTAACGTTTCCCCCACACATTAAAGGTCCTTGAAGCTAAAGACGTCATCTGTCTTGGTCATCAGTACACCCCTAGCTCCTAGTTCAGTGCCTCGCTTGTAGAAGACACAGTAAATGCCTGTGAGATAAATATTTCAGATTTACAATACAGAGAAAATAAGAGACCTCTAGACTCAATATTTTCTTAATTTTATCTATTAATCCAGTGCTATGTGTTTATTCATGGACTATCACATTCTGTACAAAAAAAAAATATATGCTTTCATATCTGATGTGGACTTCTACCTGGAAACAAGTATTCTTTATTCAGAATGCCCTCTGTGTATTTTGCCATGTCCTGTGGAGTCTTTTGCCTGAAGCCCTAGAAGGAACCAACTTAACGATTAAAAACTGAGAAACACTGGTGCCACAGCTTGCGTGTAGTTTGAGCTTGCCTGCCTCGCCATCCCCCAAAGTTCACATGCCAGCAGCTTGGCTCTAATAAGTTGGCATGGTGGAGCCTGTAACAGGTAGGGCCTAGTGGAAGGACACTGTACCACTGGGAATATCCATCTCAGATGGGATTGATGGATTTGTCTCCAGGACCCTGTACTGGTCACTCTCTTATTGCTAGGGGGGAAAAAAATATCCAAGACCCACAGCTTACGAAGGAGAGGTTCATTTTGGCTCACAGTTTTCAGAGCGCACAGCCCAAGGCTGGCTGGCTCCATAGTAGAAAGACATAGTAGAAAGACACAGCAAAGGGCTGCTGCTCACGCTGTGACAGCCAGGAAACAGGGAGGGAGACAGAAGGAGTCAGGGACTGAATATGCCCCTCCAGCTCATACCCACAGTGACCCCCAACAGGCCCCATCTTCTATGACGAAGTCAACCATAGACCCCACCACCACGCAGTCACCTTACAAACATGAGACATGTGAGGAACAGTTTAGACCTAAACCGTAATACCCTGGTTAGTTTTGGAGAGAGAAAACTGTTATGAAAAGAGCAAACATGGCCACTGAATCCCTCTCATTTCCCTTCTCACTGTGCAATTGCTCTTGAACGCGCCCACTACCATTGTGAGGCCACCCTGCCTGATACCTCTCCAGAAGCTAGTAAGGCACCACATCTTGGATTCTCAATCTCCCAAACTGTGATTCAAATAAACCTTTTACTTTATAAAGTTCCCAGACTCAGGTATTTTGCTAGAGTTACAGAAAACAGGATAAGAAAACAGCTATTCTCTCCAGCTTAGCATTTAAACATGCCTTTTCACCAGGAAAATCTGTGCTGGATGCCTTTTTTATTCACTTCTAAATGAACAATGTTCCTTGTCCTACATACAGCCAGTGAGTAGCCCTCTTGACACTGTGGGCAGGGCATGAGTCTCATACACAGTCAGGGACTCAGCAAAGCCTCTGAGAGTGAAACACTCAAAGTGGCATTAAACCAGTTTTTTCTGGAACTACAAAGATCCGTAAGTACTGAAACACTGTGGATCAGCATAGTGGAACCCAGATATCCGATATCATCTCTGGGTCTTAGGGAGCTTGTGTCTGGACACCCGAGCAACACCCTAGGAAAGCGCAGAGGCCAATGGTGCTTAGTGCAGTGCTCAGGCGTGGCTAAACACTTGGCTTCCAGAGAGAGAGGAATTTTGCTGAGAGGCGATGACCCAGAAGCTGCACTGTGAAGCATGGCCTGGAATTAGCCACGCAAAAGAGAAGCAGACTGAGGCAGGGGGATCAACCTACAGGCAGAGAGGCAGGAGAGACCTGGGCTGACGAGGTAGTGCTGAGAAGTTTATCGTGCCAGGAGATAAGATGAGGTATATCTGAAGAAATACTTGGAGAAACAAAAGGGCATCTGGTAGGCATCGTACCAAACAAAGAAAAGGACATTATGGCATTTGAGCATGACAAGGAGACAAGGACAAGACACAAGACATGTCCAGATGGCATGGTCACACTTGAGCTGGGTCACCGTCAGGAGGAGGAGGGCTCAGGAGGGGAGGATCCTCCTGGGAATGGAGTTCATGCTTGCTACACGGGGTTTTGAAAAATCTCTGGGGGTATTTTTGGTTCTCTAGATGATTTATCATTTTTTTAAATCTTTCTTTCTTTCTTTCTTTCTTTCTTTCTTTCTTTCTTTCTTTCTTTATTTTTGTCTTTTTGAGATAGGTTCTTGCTATGCAGTTCAAGCTGGCCCTGAGCTCACTTTTGTGGCCTAGGCTGGTCTTGAACTTGCACTGATCCTCCTGCCTCAGCCTCCCAAGTGTTGGGATTACAGGCATGTACCACCATGCCCAGTTTAAATCTCATATATATATATATATATATATATATATATATATATATATATAATTTTTAATTGTTTATTTATTTAGTACAAGGTCTCACTGCACACTTCAGACTCGTAGTGATCCTCCTGTCCCAGCCTCCCCAGTGCTGGGTTTACAGATGTGCACCACCATGTCTGGTTTCAGTGGCCAGCTGGCATACGGTACCAGGGATCAAACCCAGGTCCTTGGGCTTGCCAAGCAGGTGGTTAGACAGCTGAGCCATCTCTCAGGCCCCAGTTGTCTAGATGCTTGACACGTAATACACTGCATATAATGCACCCCATAACCCCAGTTAAAGGGAATTCTCCCACATCCTACTTGACTTCTGACTGTCCCCACATCAAATATAAACCAGTAGTATTTCAGTACCTAATTGTACTGAAAAGGTTCACAGGAAGTTCTCCATAAGCCTAATAATTTTTACAGGGAAGATTAAATAGAATACACATATTTTCTCCAAGTTATTGAATAATTATCTGAATCTGTTCACCTCACCTGTTCTTGGTACTGTAAGATTTAGCTTGAAACAGTGTTGTTAGTGCTATAGAATTATCACAAAAGCCACAAAACATGGTAAAATTATATGACTCTGTAAGCACAAAACTTCTTCCAAATATGTATCATTAAATAGAGTAAAAAAAATAAACACAGAGTAAAATGAGAAGCACAACGATCTCATTGAATTTAACTAATGAAGTTTGCTTTATAAATATGTCCTGTTGGTGCCTTTTACACTATGTGGGGCACTAGCCTATAAAATGTATATTGTGACCATTATGTAATGACTTATTTACTTGACTGATTTTTGGAGTCTTGCTCTTTAACTACCTGCTGGAGTCTACCTCCCAGTTTTCTTGAAGGCAGCTTGTGACGGCTTCATTTTGCAAACCAACCTTGACTCACCACGTCCTATACAAAGCCTTCTGAAGTGCCAGAGAAGTAACGTCAGTCTTGGTATGCTGTGAAATTTTCAAGCAGGTTTTCTGTGGTATCTTAATATTATGTTGTCCTAGGACATAAGAAATTGTTTTGGCATGACACTTACCTATCAGGGACACTCATTTGTGAAAATACCTACATTACTTAGGAGTATCACTTCATTTTCCATACTATAGAATTTTAATGTGTCCATGTGTCCTGGCATATTTAATAGGGGTTGTTCCCTTCTTTCATTTGTAATATAAAAATATAATGTTTTCACTCTGAAAGGTCACATTAGGGATTATTATCATATTAGTCAGCTTCCCATGGCTGTGACAAAATATCTGAGAAAAAAATGATAGAAGAAAGAATTTGTTTTGCCTCACAGTTTGGGAGATTTCACCACAAGGCCACTCAGCACCATCATTTGGGCCTGTGGCAAGGCAGAACACCAAGGCCAGGAGCTGCTGGCAGGACAAAGCTGTCCACTTCATGGTGGCCAGGAAGAAAAGAAAGGAATGAGACAGGAAGGGAGAGGCAAGGAGGTGCCAGCAAGGGCGAGGGTCCCAATATCCTATCCAAAAGCACATCTCCAAAGACGACGGCCTTCTCCCAGGTCCTATCTCCTAGCAGTTCCACCATCTCTTGCCACACCACAGGCTGGTGATGAAGTCTTCAACAAGTGAGACATTAAGGGTCATTGCAGACCCAACTCATAACAATTATCCTCATAAATGTTGGGCCAAATTTTAAAATGCTATTGGTTTATCACAAAGTTCTCAATGCACTGGCAGTATAGCTCAGCAGAGTAAGCACTTGCTTAGAAAAATGTAGGGGCCAGGGTTCATTTCCTGGCCCCACTTGCTGCGCTGGCCACGCTCTCGGGCGTGTTGAGTCAGCGATGGAGTCTGGGCATGGTGGTGCACACCTGTAATCCCAGCACTTGGGAGGCAGGAAGCAGGAAGATCACTATGAGTCAGAGCTGCATAGGAGACCCTGCACACACACACACACACACACACACACACACACACACACACACACCCCAAAGAATAAATAAATAAAATTAAATCCTCAATGCAATGAAATTCTGAACCCACCAGTCTTCAATAAATGTTTATTTTGTTGTGTAAGCCCTTCAGTCAAGGAATACCTCATCCTCTCAGCATCCCAGCAGCAAGACCAAAGAAGGAGTTGGATTAAAAAAAATTAACAAGAGCCAGGTATGGTGGCACATGCCTGTAATCCCAGCAGTTGGGAGGCGGAGGCAGGAGGATTGGTGTGAGTTCGAGACCAGCCTGGGCTACCAAAGTGAGCTCAAGGCCAATCTGAACTGCATAGCAAGACCCTGCCTCAAAAAAAAAAAAAAAAAAAAAAAAAAAAAAAAAAAAAAAGTCACAAGCAGCCACAGTAGCCAGAAGGCCAGAATTCTGCCTTTCCCAGGTAGGCCCATGTATAGGGCCTTGGTAGGTACCTGATGTCTTTACAAAACACAATTAACTAAGTGAGGGAATACCTAAGAATTAGAGCAATGGTTACTAAATCTCTGCTATGTAACCTGTATCCTCTCCCCCTCTCCCTTTTTCTCATCGTACTTATTTTTATCTAGTCCATTGAGAGAGACAGGAGAGAGAGAGAGAGAGAGAGGGAGAGAGAGAGAGAAGGAGGGAGAGACAGAGAGAGAGGAGATAACTCAGTGGAGTAAGTACTTGCTTGGCAAGTGCAAGGTCCTGAGTTCAATCCCTGGTAGTGTAAAAAAGAAAGAAAAAAGTAAAGCTTGTATAGGTAAAGAAGCATAGGAAAGTGTTTTACTGTTTTTATTTTTTTCCTCTTTAAAGTAAAAATAAAGTATGAAGTCATCCTCTGTCTCCACATCAAGTGGCTTATTTTCTTTTCTTACTCACACGTGAGTGGTACGCCACATTCAGGGTATAGCGCATTCCGCCTGCATTTTCTGTGTTCACTGATGAGTATCTGCAGAGGAAAGTAGCAGCCATGTGAATACTTTCTCTTTTAACTGCACTCTGGAATACTCCTATCTTAATTTGCAAACATCTCTTCCATCATATAATATTATTCCCATTACTCAGATGAAAGACTGAGAGAGGAGGTAAGTTGGTCTGCACACCGAGACCCAAAGCCTAGTCCTTATCTCCTAGTCCAAATATGGCCTTAGTTAGGCAAAAAGGTTCTATTAGCAGTGACACAGCATTCATGTTTCTTACCATGCAGCATGCCGCTCAGCCTTACTGGCACCATATGAGAACTTACAAGTTCAAGTTCTTGAGTTTCCACCTAAAAAAAATCAGAATTCGCAGAGAGTAAGGCCCAGACATCTACATTTTAACAAGATTTCCAATGGATTCTAATGGGCCCTAAAATGTGAGAACAAATGTTACAGAGTTTTGTTTTTCTCTGACTCAGTTAAATGGTACACGCAGAGCAATCTCACTGTGTCTAGGTTTTGTTTGTTTAGGGGAAGGAAGGAGTTTGGTTTTGGGCCAGAAGCAGGACTTCACTCAAGCCAGTGCTCCACAACCCACCTACATTCCCAGCTCTGTCATCAGTTCTGAGTAAGGGTTTATTGAGGTATATAAAAAAGGCCAGCCATTATTGAGTGCTTCCTACACAGCAAGTACTGTTCGATGTACTTTCATTCCTTGAGTCATCAAACAAGCCCTGTGCGATGGGTCTCCCTCCTCTTCACTGAGGTGCTCAGGTGATCTCTCGGCATCTCCAGGAGGCTCTGTGTGATGCGCCAGTTGCCTTCTTGTCAGTGAGGCACCGCACCCAAAACCCACAACTCTAAGGAGGAAAAGTTTGGCTGTCAGTTGCCGCAGATGCAGTCCGTAGTCAGCTGATTCCATGGCACAAGGGTATGAAGAGGAAACAGAGCCCAAGGCAGGGTGGCTGGAAGCAGAGAGAGCAAATGGGAGAGAAGGAGGGTGACAGAACCTTCTAGGCCACTTCCCTACTCGATTCCCCACTTCCCCAGCCAGGCTTTACCTCACAAGTTACGTTTAGCTGCAAAGCCATCCATGGATCCCCTCATGATCCAATAACCTTTCAGAAGCTCCACCATTAAGTGTATGAGGCTTTGCGGGGATATCTTGACATGAGCCATAACAAATAAGGAACAGGAAGAAGTGGGACTTGAGAATCCACACACTTTGGCACTCCATACACCATAGCACCTGAGGATTCGTGTATCCAGCAGGCGCTCATTAACAGAACACTGTATGATGCAACAGGGCATGCAGCAAGATTCAGAGTTAGATGCACCCAGAGTGGAATCAAGCAGTCACCCAACAAAAATGCATTTCACAGCCCAGCAAGTGCAAAGTCCTGACTTCGATTTCCAATACCACCACTGGAAAAAAAAAAAAAATTCAATTGTAGGTGAGACACTAGGCAAATTGTTTCTAAACTCCAAATGTATGTTTATGACCTAGTAAATTAAAATGTTTCTTTAAGGTTTGTTTTCCTGAAATAGTCTTCTGCCCCAGGCTTACATGGAACATGAAATACTAAAGAAAAAACATGCTGCAAGATTATGTCATAAAAACTTATTAAAGAGGTAGCAACATATAAGGAACCTAACTGGAATTTTTCCATACTATTTTCCCACTAGCAATGATGTATTTTTATTTCATTGTTGCCAGGTGTTTTCATTGTGTAGTTCCCATGTTCTGAAAAGCACTCTTCCATCTAGGAGAGCAAAGGCACATATACTTTAGCAAAAGAAATCAGTGTATATCAAAATATGCCTGTGCACAAGAAGGAAGGCCTTTAATAGCCCCTTACTCTTACCCTTGTTTGCGGTTTTTTTGTTGTTGTTGCTGTTGTTGTTGTTGTTGTTTTTTTTTTTTTGTGTGTGTGTGGAACCGGGGATTGAACTCAGGTCCTTGAGTTTGCCAGGCAAGCACTTATTCTACTGAGCTATCTCCCCAGCCCCCGTTTTATTTTATATACACAACCACCATAGTGACTCTTTAAATCTGGAAAAGTTAGAGAACAGGAAGTAGGGACAGAGGTTTTTTTTTTTTTTTTTTTTTTTTTTCCCAAATGGAAAGGTGATCAAGAGATGGAAAAAAGGACTGGCCAGATAGCTCAGTGGACTAAAGCGCCCACTTAGGCAGGCACTGGGAGCAGGCTTCCATCCCCAGTGTGCTGTGCTGGCCCCACCCCTGGGGCACACTGGGTCAGCCATTGAGACTGGGCATGGTGACACAAACCTGTATTCCCAGCACTCAGGGGGCTGAAAGCAGGAGACTCACTACGAGTCCGATCTGTGCCGTGAGACCCTGTGGACCCTGTCCTAAATACGGAAAAGAA
Source organism: Myocastor coypus (assembly GCA_004027025.1). Taxonomy (NCBI): domain Eukaryota; kingdom Metazoa; phylum Chordata; class Mammalia; order Rodentia; family Myocastoridae; genus Myocastor; species Myocastor coypus. The sequence goes on from PVJA010003136.1 coordinate 91,697, forward strand.
ATAAAAAAGAGATGGAAGGAAAGGGAATGAAAAAATTAAGATGAGCTTTGTGCATGTACCATCTCCCCATGAGGAATGGAGTCATGATGTGCTACAAATGCGTACTAATAAGAACCAAAGAACTGGGGAAAGTGTGTATACGTAAGTGCAAATTGCCCCGAGGGAGATGGCCTCAGGTCACCGCGCCTGGTCCAGTCCTCCTGCCCTCCCTCCTTCCTCCTGAGCCCTTCTTGGTTCTCCGCTGCTCCTTGTACAGGTCAAGCAAGCCCAGGCCCAGGCCCTTTGCAGCTGCTCTTCCGATTCGCTCACTAACTCTTTTCACATGTCAGGAAATTTGCTTCCTGACTGTCTCTACTCAGGTAGAATCTCCTCAGAACCTTCCCAGAAGCACCTCTAAAATGAACATATCACCCCATTACTGTCTATCCCAAATCTATGTTTTTCTTTTCGTTCTTAGGACTTTCACTTGTCTCCTATTATATATTCATTTGTTTATTTTTAATTACCTGCACTCCCTGAGGGAGGAGGAGCTCCCTAGGAAACAAGACATTGAGACTGGGCTATTTCTCTTGTTCCTGCAACAAGGCATGGCACTGTGATATAATAGCTATTGTTAATTATCATTAACTTTCTTGAACCTTTTTGTTTGTTTTGATATTCAGTATGCTGCAGAATAATCAGCTGAGACAGGTGCCCACAGAAGCGCTGCAGAATTTGCGGAGTCTTCAGTCCCTGTGAGTATTGTTAAAATTGCAAAACATTCAAATTTTATTTCGGTAAAAGGTAGAAGTGTCCAGTTGACTATTTCACTTGTCACTTGGTTGATGGCCACACCAAATGACCTGTAAGGTCCATTCCAGCAACAATTCTTCATGTTCTCATTAATCACTGTATATGAGGGGGCCAGTCCTGGAGCTTGAGGTTTTGGGGGCAGAGATTCAATTATAGTGTCTACCATCAAAAAGCCTCTTTCATGTACAATGGCATCTCAGGGCAAAGCATCGCTTCCTCGGTCTTGTTTGACCTTCCCTTAATATTCTTGTTTCTGAATTCAAATGACAAGTAATATTTTTTACACATCTAGATATCTTGGTATTTTAAATTTATTTCTTCTGTTTTTAAGTTACCTGAGCTGGTTTGTCACCAAATATTACTGAGTCAAATAAAGACTAAATATTTTACATTTGGCACAGACATTAGGGATCTTCAAATCAGGAAGCTAGAACCTCTCAGCCTGTCCTGAAGAACTTGTACTACTGAATAGTTCTACAAACCAAGAACTTCACAGTCACCTTACCAAGTCTTAGAGTCACAAATAATCCAATCGTCTTTGTGTGTGTGTGTGTGTGTGTGTGTGTGTGTGTGTGTGTGTGTGTAACCAGGGATTGAACTCAGGACCTTGCACTTACCCAGCAGGCACTTGTGCCCCTGAGCTATCTCCTTGGCCCCCAATAATCTTAATATAACTTAAATTCAAATACCAAATCTCTCTCTCATATAGATATAGATATAGATGATATATATGAAACATATATATATATGTATATATATGTCAGTCTCTCCCTCCCTGTCTCTGTCTGTCTTTCTCTTCTCTTCCTGTCTCTATCTCTGTCTCTGTCTGTCTTCCTATCTCTCTCTGTTTCTGTCTGTCTGTCTCCCCGTCTCTCTCTGTCTCTCTGTCTCTATCTCACTCTCCCTGTCTCTGTCTCTCTCTCTGACATGCTGTCTCTCTCTTATGTCTCTGCCTCTCTGTCTCTGTCTCTGTCTGTCTGTCTGTCTCTCTCTCTCTGTCTTCCTATATGCATGCACACATGCACACACACACATAGACACACACACACAAATACACAGTATTCCACGTGGTCTGATGTCCCCTACTTTGAATCCATGCCTTGTTCCAAGGTTTCCATCCCACCCCCAACACACTGGTTATAACTAACCACCGACAAAATAAAAATAAATTATTCCTCACAAAAAGATCTTTCTTGGCGGCTACATGTTTTGGAACTTGAACTGGGAGCGATTGTGTTTGGTGAGTACTTGGTCAGTCTGTGGTACAGCCATTCTGGCAGGAAATGTTCTCATCAGAATGGGTCCGTGTTTCCAACATACTGCCTGATTTCTGATGTGCGCAAGTGAAGTATGTGCTCGAGTCACACACTGGGATCATTCTCAGTCAAACAAATGACCCTGATCTTGAATGCTCGGGGAAATAAATACACTTCTTAAAAGCAAATGAACATTGCAGACTACAGTTAAAATTTTCCATAAAGATTCATCAGTTAAGAGAAGCCATCAGTTAAGAATTACATACAATTTGCCTAACGCTTTTTACTGGGGTGACTCAAAAGAATGGGGAACATGAGATTGGGAGATGATACTTTCATCCTTTGATTTTTTTTTAATGAAAGGAAATCTGGGCTTGAGATCATTTTAACCTTTTTTACTCCAGTCGAACATAATGACTTCCTAGGTTTTCAGCCATCTATTGATAAACAGGCCCACAGGAGCCCCTTTGTGACACAGGATGGGCCTGCTGCATTTCCACAAGCTCCTTAACGGCATGACAGTATCGCTCCTCTTTTGTTGACAAAGCCTTACCTGAAGGAAAGAAGCAGCAGCTGAGAAGTAGAATAGCCTTACGTTGGACTCTCTGTAAGGGCACAGGCATCTGCGGGCTAAATAGAAATGAGATAATGGCAGTGGGCAATAAGAACTTCAAACAGCTGGGAGGCAGGCAGGAGATAGGAGGATAAGCATTTGTAACCAAAGCCCCTATCAGCTACAGAAGATCACAAACAGAAGTGAACTCTTTGAGAAAGAGAAAACCATGAATCTTTTGTTGGTTTGATTTGGGTGAGACTCTGATAAAGCTGTTCAGATTTAGTTTCTTGCAGTCTCGATATTTACTGTTCACCAGGTGTTTCCAGCATTTGGTTTCTGATTCACAAAAAAAGAATTGTGTTTTGAAACCTTATAAAGTGTATAAATATACATGCACAAGTGTGTGTTACAGGTGTTCATTGTCTAGTGTGACACTTACCTTATCCAAACTGAAACATCTAGAGACACTCAGCCTGCAGTCAGCACTGGATGGCCTCAAGTGGGTTACGTAATGTTTGTCAGGGTTGCTTTTGTCTGGAGCACACAAAACCAGTTTGAGCTTTGAGGCCTTGGCAACGTGTGCTGGTGTGCCACTTTTTCTCTCTTGATATGTCTCATGCTACTTTGATATAAGAAGACACCCGAAAGCATTTCATTCTAAAAATGCACCCATTTTCCTAAAAATGACTCCCATGTACCTTTCTTCACAGAGGAGTAGCACTTCCTTGTATATAAAGCTACTTTTTAATGTATACATGCATCTGTTGATAAATCTGGGTCTTTTGTGGAGAAATGGATGTACCTAAGACGATGGTAAGCAAAATAAGTCAGACATACCGTTAAATACCCATAGCTTCTCTTGTATGAGAAATTCAAAGTATAAATAGATGAAAAAGCAAAATAAAAGACAGGCAAAAGGAAGCAGGAAGATAGACCTGTTGCATGTGACAAGGGTCCAATAGAGACAGGAGGAAGGGAAGAGGGAGGGGAGGTGAAAAGACTTAAAATGTGCTGGACCAGTTCCCCAGAAGGATGTCATCATTTCCTACAAATCTGTATTAGTAAACGTAAGTGTTTAAAAAAATTTAAAAGTGTTCAAAACATGAATTGAAGCACAACTCTCACAGGCTGTCGTGTCTGTTGAGGACGCCTTCTCCCCTGGACACACAGCAGGCCAGGTTTGGAGACTTGGGACATAGCAAACCCTTTGAAGTTTCACTGTTATCTCTGATTTAAAATGTTTAATTGTGTTTGTCCTGCTTCCTTGAATCAGTTCCAAACCAAAAAAAAAAAAAAAAAAAAAAAAATGCAAGTATTGAATTTAACCGTTGTCGTAATCATGCTACCTCCATTCTGCACTAATGTTCCAGGCTGTCCCTCAGCCTTTGTGCCTTGCCTGTGTCCGTGGGAATCATGACAAGGGTGACATTAGCTTCTTGCACACATCCAGCACCTGGAAGACTCTGCTTACTTGCCTTTCTTTTCTCAAAATAAAGTCAACACTCGGGTGGTCACTTGGCCTCTGTTCTGTGCAATGCCTCTTTCCAATTTGTTGAATTCGCTGTTTTTTCTTTCTTTACTGTTGTCCTTGTGTTGTACATTCACAACAGCTGCACTTGTCAGGTTCCTTGTGCTTGGTGGCCCCATACCCGGCTGGCCTGTATCTTTCTGCCAGCTGCAATGTTGGCTGCAAATAACCATCTAGGATAGTCCCAAAAACTGCAGCTGCACTCCAGAACTCTGACAGCCAGCATCTCTAAGGATGGGACACAAACACCACAAACAATTGTTGTTTCTGACTGTATTTATACTTCAATACCTTATCTATACTTTGGGTGTTAAAGTGAAGATTAGGAAACTGGATACCTACAATTCATACTGTGCCTAAGTTACTTATGTAGGTAGGATATAAAGGTAGGCATTACCTTGTTTGTTTAAGTGAAAATGGCTCTTCTCCACCATTAATACCTCTGATAATCGAGGGAAGATAAAGAGGTCACCTGGTACATTATGCTGCTAATTGGATGTGATCGGTGGACCAGCTACACCAGCACCACCTGCTATGCAGAATGTGGGGCTCAGGTTGGGCTGTTTTCACACAAATCTCCATTTCAACAAAATCCTAAATAATTTGTATGCAAAAATGTATATACAAAGTTAAAATTGTAGGGTTGTGTTACACTAATCAGGTGACCAAAAACTGAAAGTGGAGAGCTGCCAAAATAGGTCATGTGCTCCCACTGAAACAGGTCACGTGCTCCCATTAAAACAAGTCACGTGCTCCCATTGAAACAGGTCATGTGTTACCATTGAAATAGGTCACATGCTACCATTGCTCCACCCATATAGGTTTGGCTTTATTGAATGAATTTTAAAAACTTGATACATTGAAATTAGTAACATTTCTGAGAGGAAGAGACAAACTGTACTCAAGTGTCAAAGTGTTAATTTTCTATTGACTCCATGTAAAGCAAAAAATGTATTCATAATGAAAACACCTAGGTACATTTGTGTTTTTTTAACTCTCTCCTGATGCTTACAGGTTGCCAAAGAGTAGGGTCCGGGCCCATGTGCCAGAGCCCAGCAGCCCAGAGCCTGCCCCTCGGGCAGTGCATGCACTTGGCTTCTGACATGCCAAAGACTGCCCAGACACCAACTGGATATTGTGTAATGTAATCAAATGTAACCTAATTTCCTTTCTGTTTTTGGATGGGAATGAGGAATGTAATCAGAATTCACAGTGAATTATATTACCCCAAGAAACTTTTGGCATTATAGACATTTAAGGACTAGGGTCAGATTACAGTGATTTGATGGGAACTCAAAACCTAACCCTCCCCTACCCTTTAGCCCTTGTATTAATAGTTTAAAAAACTCAAACTATGGAAAGTAACTGCCTGACATGTGATGGTCATTAATAAATTTCAAGCATCTCACTGCCATCTGTGCAGTTAAAGATGACCAAACAGAATTACGCATTCATGTTTGCCCAACTAACCAAAGAATTATTGGTTCTCGTTCCAAGTGTGCACTAGCGAAGCTAATTGTGGAATATACATAATCACAAAGCTAGTGGGTTGGTAAATAGAAAATGAAAGGAGGATGAAATGGATACTAATTATCGTCTCTATTTCCCAATTAGCAAGTATGCATCTTCAGAATGCAAGGCATAGCTAAAACCCAAGTGGAATGTGTTACGCCTGCCTAGAGCCCAGTCTGCTCAGATGCCTTGGAACAGCACCATCAGGGCTACAATTTTCACCTTGAGACCTGTGAAACATCAATATCCTTATCTAGACCCTTCACAGTAGATTTTTGCTTGTATATAAGTCAAAAAGAGCATGACAAGTAGACGAAGAGGGAAGGGTAGGTCTTGGTGTGCAGAGTAGAAGGAAAGCAAGCCTAGGACCCGAGCCATTCCCCCTTGGTAATTTCCAGGAGTCTGTTGGGCTTGAGACCCAGTGGGTGGGAAGTGTAAGCATACAGAAAAAATGAGATAACCAAGAGGATACGCTCAAGGGATTAGCAGGACTTCTGAAAAATTATTGGGCCAGGCATGGTGGCGCACGCCTGTAATCCCAGCACTCGGGAGGCTGAGGCAGGAGGATCGGTGGGAGTTCGAGACCAGCCTGGGCTACAAAAGTGAGCTCAAGGCCAGCCTCAACTGCATAGCAAGACCCTGTCTCAAAAAGACAAAAAAGAAAAGAAAAAGAAAAATTATTGGGGCTGGGGTATTGCTCAGAGATAGAGTGCTTCCAAATAAGTTTCAGAGAGACGGATCACACTCTACACAATAAAAATTTATCATAGTGTTAGTTAAAGGGCTTAGGTTTTGGGGGGTTCTTTCTCTTTCTCTCTCTCTCTCTCTCTCTCTCTCTCTCTCTCTCTCTCTCTCTCTCTCTCCCTCCCTCTCTCTCTCTCTCTCTCTCTCTCTCTCTCTCACTCTCTCCCCCTCTCCCTCTCCCTCTATTTTAAAGAGGAAAAAAATAAAAAACAAATGACAAGAGCAAAGACA
>PVJA010003137.1:0-24045 GCA_004027025.1 Myocastor coypus
TCACTTTATTTGGTGGGTACTTTCTGTTCTCATTTGTTGAACTCAGGTCATTTTCATCCTTCTCTAAAATTTTTGAAGTATATTTTGTAGGGCTTTGACATCATAAAATTCTTTGTTACTTGTTGTGGAAGTATTTCACTTCTCCCTCATACTTGAAATGGAGTTGTACAATATATAGCAGTCTGGGTTGGAATTTGTTTTCATGGAGCACTTGAAGCACTCTGCTCTATGCTCTTCTTGACTTCATGGTTTATGAAGAGAAATCTGCCATTATTCTGATGAGTTATCCTTTAAATGTGATCTGTTTCTTTTCTCTAGCAGCTTTTAGTATATTATTCTTCTGCTGGATTTCTGGGATCTTGACTATTATAGGCCTGTGTGTGTTTTTAGTGGGGTTGATGTTATTTCGAGTTCTATATGCTTCAGTTACCTGAATGTCTGATTGTTTTCTCAAATTTGGGAAGTTTTCTGCTATTACTTCTGCCCATATTCTTTTTATATCATTTGTGTTCACTCCTTTTTCTTGTTGATTCCTATTAATCTCACCTTGTTCATTTTTGCATCATCTTGCAGATATTGAATTATTTTTTTCCTGCATCCTAGTTGTTTTTAAGAGATCCTTTGTTACTTTTTCCCTACCTGTGGCTGTGTCTTCAAGATCTGAGACTCTATCTTCACTTTCATTCATGCAGTTTTGCCAGCTTGTGATTGAGATTTTATTTTCTTGTATATCTCTTTGAAATTTTTTCATGCGATCTATTTCTTTCCTATGTTGCTCCATCACGGAATCCATCATTTTTCTATTCTCCTCTAATTTTTTATCAATGTTTTCTTTAATAGTACTGAAGTCTTTCATTATAGCTATCCTTTCTCTCTCTAGTTCAGGATTATATCTGCTCTGTTGTCCTCTCTACCTTTGTGAAGTTGTTGTCCTGCTTTAGATATTATTAATTTAGAGATGTCTTTTTTTAACTTCAAAGGTTATTTCTACTCTGGTTTCTGCAGTTGTTTTTCCACTTCAGAGTCTATTAATTCATGCATTTCTTTTTTTGCTTCAGAATTTATCTCTGATCTGAGTTGCTGTATATGTTTCTGCACTTGTCTGTCTACCTCAGATGCTGTTCAGAGGTTTCAGCTGCATGATTCCCATTTTCTTCCATGTTAGTGTCTCCTGTATTTATTTTGCATGGACTCAGGACCTGAGATTAGACCTTGGTCCTTGTCTTTATCATTTTTTATTTTTTTTATTTTTATTTTTTTTTCTTGTTTCAGAACTTTTGTTTGTTTGTTTGTTTGTTTGTTTTATGGCCAGCTCAGCCTGCCCTCAGTGCAGGGCTGGCGCAGCATGTGGTGCTGGGGATCAAACCACAGTCCCTGCAGCCACCTAAGCTTTCCTAAGCAGGGGCTTTAGACCACTGAGCCATCCTGCCGGGCCCTTTATCAATTTTTATAGCAGTGATCTCTGCACTTTGGTGAAGTTATGTAGTTAGAGCCTGGCCATCACACAGCCCAGTTGGGATGGCGGATGGAATCATAGCTGGAGCTTGGGGGGTGGACACTGGCTGGGAGTGTCTTTACCTGGTCACTGCGAGGCTCCGGTTGCTGTGTGCACTGGTCAGGATGGTGGATGGGGTCACCACTGGAGTCTGAGGGATGGATGAGGGCTAGGAGTGTCTTTACCTGGTCGCCATGCAGCTCTGGTGCCTGTGCAGGCACTTGGGATGGCAGATGGAGTCGCCACTCACTAAGCCCATTTCTTAACCATAAGTTTGGATTAGTTCATTATTTCTTTGCTGATCCTTTGCCTGTTTGATCTCTATCTTTGTAACAGTGGGTTGTTAAAGTCCCCCATTACAGTTGTTTTGTTGATTATTTGATTTTTCATGTCTGTTGTAATGTGTCTTCTATGGGTGGGTATTCCTACATTCTCTGCCTATATATTTTTAATTGTTACCTCTTACTTTTTCAGTTTTCCCCTGGTAAATGTGTAATGACTTTTTTATCTCTTTTGATCATTCTTGGTTTGAAGTTGACATTGTCAGCAACCAAAATAACTGCCCTGCTTTTTTCTGGTTTCCTGCAGCATGGGGAATTGTTTTTCATTCATGGACTTTCAGTCTACAAATTTCCATTTCAGTTAAATTTTTTTATTGCTCTCAGCATGTTGTTTGAGTCTGCTTCTTGATCCACTGGGCCAGTCAGTTTATTTTGATTGGTGAATGAAGTCATTTACATTGAGGATTATAACTGGTACAGATTTGCTTATCTTTGTGATGTTGTTTTCCTGCTGTAGGCTCCCTGCTTCTCTCCTTCTGTTTAGTTGCTTGTTCTGCTTGGCAGTTCATTTCTATTGTTGGTCCTTGCTATGGTTTATGTCTAGTTGTCCCCCCAACGACTCATGCAATCATGGGGGGAACTTCTAGAGTTTGAGACTTGAGTGATGATCCACTGGGATTACGTGTTTTACTACTGTTGGGATTGTGGTCTGAGTACTGCTGAGACTATGAGTATGGCCTGAGACAATAGGCTGAGGCAGAGAGCCTGATGTAATTTAAAAAGAGAGACAGAGAGACTAGAGCTGTGCTGTCTGCTCCCCTGGTTGGTCGGTTGCCTCTGTCGTGATTGTTGCTATTCCACCGCCGTGAACTGGATGCGCTCTGCCTTGTTCCACTCAGTCTTGGGCCAGCCAAATGTGGACTGAAACCTCCAGTAACTGTGAGCTAATAAACCTTTCCTTCCTTCATTTGGAATGTCGGTTATTTGTGCCAGCAAGGAGAGAAGAGTAACTAAGACAATCTTGAAGTTGCGGTCATTTTTGTCTCTTTCTGAAATATATTTCACTACTCTTTCTAGGGTTTGTTTGTTGTTCAACTTTTTTCAGTTGTTTTTGTAATGAAAGTATCTTATTCCTCCGTTAGTTTTGATATAGACTTTCGTGGGGTACATCAATCTGGTTTGGCAGTTGTTTTCTTTCAAGGCATGAAATACTTCACTCTAAGTTCTTCTTCACTTAATGATTTCTGTTGAGAAATTTGCTATGATTCTGGTTGCTTTTCATTATAGGTGATATGTTTCTTTTCTTTTTTTAATTTTATTAATTTTAATAGGAAAGAAATAAAATGAGACAGTTTCAAAATACGTTAGCAGGACAGCCACCACAATTAATACAATGTGTATTATCTTCACAGTAGTTGTTCTGAGTATAAGATGCATATATGATAACTTTTCTAAACACTATCAGTACAAGTATTTATTCTCATTGAACTAAGAGAAAGTAGTTGTATGTATACACGAATAGTTCATAGTAGTAGTGGGTTACCAGCAGAACTGGCAGTTGGAAGCTGTTGGCTTGAGCCTTTTACAGCTCAGCATAGTAATATGACTTTCTTTATGTGCCTCGTGGTTGAATTTTTCTGCCAAATGCTGATGTATTTCTTTTCTTTCAAGGTTTTTTATATTGTGTTCTTTTACTGAGTTTTTGGAAGCTTGATTGTTGTGTGTACGGATATATATTTATTTTGGTTATGGATAATTGAAATTATATATGTCTCATCCATGTGTATGTCAGGTTATTTTTCCCATGCTTTGAAGATTTTCTGTTACTACTTCTGCAAAGAATCTTCTTATTTCATTTGTACCGACTCCCAATGTTTCCTTAACATCTGTCAATCTTACATTATTTTTCTTTACATAATTTTAAAGCTATTGAATTGTTACTTCCTGGTTCCTTGTTTTTTTAAGAGATCTTCCTTTGTTGTAATCACTAGCTGTGATACTGTCTTCAAGGTCTGTAAGTGTGTTTTCAGTTTCATTCAAGTGGTTTTGCCCACTTTTAATGAAAGTCTTAATTTCCTGGATATCTGTTTGAATCTGTTTCATACATTCTAATTCTTTCTTGTAATTGTTCATTCAATGTTTCCTTCATTTCTCTATTGTCTTCAATTTTTTATCTGTGTCTTCTTTAGATGTGATGATCAATTCTTTCATGATTATTGTCATTTCTTTTTTCTTATATGAGAAATTGTGATCTGATTTCTTCTATAGCCTGATAGAGTTATTTCTTTACCACGGTTACTATCATTTCAGAAATTTCAATTATATATCTTACAAGTTCTCCTATTTCTATGTCTTGTGCGCTTGTTCAGGGTGGTCTGGAGGTCTAAGATTGCTTTTCACTCCTTCATTTTGACATTTTTCATGCTCCCAAAGTTCACCAGGCACAGGGCCATGCCTCAGATGGTGGGGAGCTGATTCACAACCCACTGAGGCTCCTGAAGTGTCTGGGGCTCAGTGTGGCTTCAGTAATGGTGAGGAGGTCCAGGGCACAGATCAGCTCTGTGTTCAGCTTTAGAAGATTTTTCCTATCCCTTCCTACATAAGGAACTCTCTGGGCTGCTTAATCCACTCTCCTTTTGGTGAACATATAAACTAGTGATGGATAGTATTATGTCTTCCACTCTCACTGATCACTAATATCTGTCTTCTCATCTTTAGACGCCACGCATAGCATGAAGCTTCCTGAAGCTCAATGCAAGCATTTTTCATACTTTCCAGTCCAAATTCTCCTATGAATTTTCCAACTCTATCAATGGCTACCCCTTTCTTCTTACTCAACCCACCAGAGCACAAACCTGGACCTCTTGCTATCCTGCCCTCTTACTGAACCCCTATTCCATATTTGCCAATCACTGGGTCCTGCCAATCTTACATTCTAATTAATTCTTCAAAGCCTCCCCCCTTTTCTCATCTGCTCCTACTGCCCTAGCTTCAACAGCTAAAATAGCCTGACAATAATCCCATTTATCCTCGGTATTGTGGCTTCAAATCTTTTATCCTCATTGCTCCTTTAGGAAGTAAATATGAATAATGGCATTTCTCTCCTCTTTATCCATACATAATATCTCAGTCCTTTGCTTTTCTCTACACTTACTTCTTATAATGCACTATTCCCTGCCTCCAAATATACAGTTTAAGAAGACCCAATGGCTTAATTCCTCATGCACATCATGTGGTTCTATTCTCCAGGGATTTGTGTCATTCTCACTTCCTAGAATAACAACCATAGCTTTCTACAGCAATTCATCTTGCACCAGTCCTTCATTTCTTATGTATCCTTCCATATACTGCTCAAAAAAATACTTTCAAAAGTTTTATTTAACAAGTAGATTAAGTGCTTTCTTTTTTTCATATTCCTGGCCCATCATACTACCAATTGTGAGCAAGTTGATATAGTCCAATAGTCCACAGTAGTATATGGGGTTATTTTGCTGAATTCACATACCTACAATATTTGAATGGCAATGGAACACCCATCTCTGACAAAACAAGACAAAAAAGGAGGATATATAAATGAAGGACTATTTTTAGTCAATATGTATATATATGTATATATATATATATATATACACATATATATACAAAATGTTTAGGATAGATATACAGCTACCTTCTCTATGTTCAATGAGAAGAAAGATTTGTGCTAATAGTGTTTAGACAAGATATCATGTCTGCATCTTGCACTCTGAGTAACTACTACAAAGACAACAATATGCAATGTATTAATTATTGTAACTATCCTACTAACCTGTCTCAAAACTATCTCATTGTTATTTCTCTCTCATTAAAATTAACTTTTAAAAAAGACACCTCCCCCAAAATAAGCAAGTTAAAATGCCTTTTAAATGACTTTATTTTCAACTGGGCAGTAAATTTCTCAAATCAAAAGAAATGTCTTATTCTTTATCTGCTCAGAAATTTGCTTAACTTTCTAGCATAATACTGCCAGAATCCAATACTGGCAATCAATTTACTATCACTATACATTTGAAATTTCCAGTTCACTCCATTCAATCTAACCAAGATTTATGGAATATCAACTACATTTCTAGCACTGTGGTAAAGCTACAAAATAAAAAAAATGTTCAAACAATAAAAATATTTTTCAATAATCAAATCACTTCCATATGCATTGTCATTTTTATTTTTATTTCATCTTCACACTATATGACAGTTTAATATTTCCAGAAGGGAATAACATTAAGTAATCCTTCAAAGGCTGATCTGATTGACCACAGAAGTTCAATTTGTAAGGTTTTTAAATAAGACCAAAAGAAAGATAGGAAATACTCAGTTATTCAGGATAAAGCTCTTAATTTATTCAATTCATTGTAACAGTGAAATATCTCTTGCTGACACCATACGTATGATCCTTGATTTCAATCTCAACCCAAAGGCAGCTTCTAGTAGAGAAAGGAGACTCTACAACTTTATACATTAATTGAAGAAAAGATGTGGTATGTATATATTTATTGGAAGCATGCTAAGTCAATTTAGAAAAGCACTTCCAATTGGAAAAATTAGAAAAAGTTCTATTAAAAAGATTGCGTTTCAGCAGAGTCTGAAAGATGAAAAGAATGTGACAGATGGAAACCAGGCTGGAGGGAATTCCTGGTCAGCAGAACCAGTGTGAATTGAATTACAGAATCTGAAATACCCAGAGTACAGGGAGGACATAAATGAGTCTCCTGATTTTCTGGAATATGTAAAAATGAGACACAATGAGGATAGCATAACATAATTAAAGAATATATTAAATAGGTGCATAATAATTTATGCTTAATTATGTAGATATTGGGGTCAAATAAAAATATTTATGATGAATTTGAGATCATCAGGGCTGGATTACAGTGGGATATTGATAAAGTTGCTGAAGATACAGTATAGAAAGGTTATAGGTAGGAGAAATAGTCAAGAGGCAACATTCGTGGCAGGCAAGTGTGAAGTTTACTTTTCATGAGAATAAAACCTCAGTCATCAATAATAGGGTTAACATATTCTATTTTAAAATATCATAGTTAAAAAATTAAAACTTCTATGGCATTCTACAGTAAATTACCACAAACTTAATTGCTATTTACTAAGTGCTTTTTTTTTTTTTTAATGGCAGTCTCAGCCTGCCCTGGGGGTGGGGCTGGTGCAGCATGTGGTGCCGCGGATCCAACTGAGGTCCCTGCGGTTGCCTAAGCTTGCCTAAGCAGGAGCTGGCCTTTATTAAGTGCTTTTTACTTAGCTCCATACAAAGAGAAAAGACGTGATCCCATGCAAATAAATTAGAAAGTTGCATGCAATGAAAAAAATCAAGATTCACTTTCAAATAATCATGGAGGTAAAATTTTAGATTAATATGTCTCTTGAATAGGTTATAGCTAGTTTTATGACTTCTGGTAGTCTGAAAGTAAGACTAATATGTACGTGATTGTTAAGGAAATTATACTCAGAAATGTCAAGAAAAGAAGAAATACCAATATTTTAGATATTATGCTCTAAAAATGTTCACAATTGATGACTGGTTGAGAGGTCAGATGAGTTAGCTGCTCAAATAAGAAATAATCATGACAGTTTGGAGATGTAACCCATTCATCTTGTAAAACATTCATTAATTCATTAAATTCACAATTATTTATTAATCATATATTATGTTCCAGGACTGTTCTAAGTGAAATCATGGAACATGTGAGTGAACAAATATCCTTGCAGTCTTGAGGTTCAAATCTTAATGAGGGAGAAAGATAAAGATAATCAATATGATAAATAAGTAACCTAGCAGCCCAAGAAGTGACAAAAGCTTAAGAAACAAAATAAAAAAGGAACAGAGTGTTGCAATTTTAAATAGAATAGCTCAGGGTAAATGTCTACTGGGAAGCAGTATTTAAAAGATGTCATGAACAGATTACTGGCAAATGCTGTGTCCTCAAGAGAGAACTTTTTAAAATCCCATTTCTGATGCCAACGGATTTGTCAAAGGTTTAGGAAATGTCAAATTCCACATTTCTGGTCTTCTGGAATAAAAGCAATGAGAAAGGAATATTCAGCTGATATCACCTTAAAATTATAGGTCTGCTAACAGCCACTGTCTGGAACTCATTGGAAGAAACACAGAAAAAGACAGCAGAAGTGGGGCCTAGCACTGCTTATACATTTCCTGTGCCACTTCCCTTTCATTCACAGTCCTAAAATCCTTCTGTGTTTGCACTTCGTGATAGAGATATTCAGTTATGTAGTCTCTGATTTCAGTTCAAAATAAAGTCTCCTGTTTTCTACTATTAATCAAAACTCCTGAACTGAACTCAGTATATCCAGCAAGAAATTTCATTTTTTAATCCAGAGTTTACTGGAAGGCAAAGGGCAGTACTTTGCAGTACTTTCTGAGATACTTGATCTTTCTGCATTATGTAAGTTGACAGAGATATAAGCAGGACTTCAACTGCAGAAAACAACAAGATATAACCTTCATGAGACTGAAAAAAAACTCTCCTGAAATACATTGTTACAGAATTATCCAACAATTAGCTTGATACATATCAGCCACTGTTCAGTGTACACAGAGAAATAGCCAAAAAAGGTCCCTGCAACTCATTCTATATTAGCAAGGGAAGAACTGGGGAAATATTCATAGGTCTGCAAAGAACACCATTTGGCAAGTTCACGGGCTGTATCTTTTATTATAATTCATACTCAGATTGACTTATTGGCAGTGTTTTCAAATGAATAAAACTTCAGCAAAAATTGCAAAAAATATAAAATTAAAGTAAGATTTATTTGAAAATTTCTTTTTTAAAAAACTGTCACAGAAGTAGGACATTTCAGGTATCTCTGAAGGGTTGAAGAAGGCAGCTAATAAACAACACAGCTGTGTACTATGTTCTAGAATAACATAGCTATGTACTATGTACTGTAACATAGCTGTGTAGAATGTTCTAGAATTGCTAATAACAAGCAACATATCTGTGTAATGTTCTAGAATAGTGGTTGCGAACCTGTGGCATATGAGCTGTAATGGGCTGTTTGTATTATTGAAAGCTTTAAAATGTTTGTCCTTTCTGTTCATAGAACAACTATGGTTGTTTTTAAATAACATCTAATCTTTTAACAAGTCTACTCAAAATACTTTAGCTCATACTCAATGGTATCATAGAATTCAATATTCTTTGATAAAATGATTTGAAGGACTCTAGGGGAAAGTATATGACTACACACAAAAGTGCGTTTGCCTTTTGATCCTTACTTGTTTGGTTTGTAACTTTATAATGCCCAGTGATAAAATAAAGGGCTAATTTTATACTGGGGAAGTTTTTGAGGCTGAGTGGGTTACAAAGAGGGAAGCGTTCATGTACCATGTGTCCCCAGAATGGGCTTTCAAAACTGCAAGTCAAATCAAGTCACTCTTCAGCTGAATACCTTCAAAGGCCCTCTCTTAAGCCCCACAAAATCCAGAGTACTTATAAGAAATGGTTTACAAGGCTGTGGATGACGCTGTCCTTGGCTTCCCCTCACTTGCTCAGTATCTCTTACCTGGCTGTCGTCTCAGTGCTCACTTCAGCAGCACATATAATAAAACTGGCTGTCTTCTCACTGGTCTCAAAGGTACTAAGTTCCTTCTCATTTGGGAGCATTTTCGTTCTCTCCTCTCTGCTAGCTCACTCTCCAGTCCATCTTTCTTTCTGTGTCTTACTCCTCCTTATCATTAATGACATCCTCAAATGTCACCTCATTGAGATGGCCTTGCATTACTTATATATCCAAACACATGATTCCATACACAATCTCCGACATACATACGCTCTAAACTCTTATTTTTATAGTACTTCTCCTTTCCTGAAATTATAGTGAGTTGTTTCCTGCTTGTTTATCTACTCCAACAGCAACAGAAATCAGAATACCAAGTGGCTTTTGAACAGTAATAAAGAAGTAGTAAGGAATATTATATACAAAGCAAAAGCACCAATGATGGGTCCCAGAAAAAAAAAGTCACACATATGAAATTAAAAAAAAATTTCAGAAGCTGTAAAAAATGCCCTTTAGGAAATCTATATAGAGGATAAAATTAATTAGTACACGTAAGGTTTTCTTTCTTCTCATTCCAACTCAGGAAGTATAATTTCCATCTAAGGAGTTTTTTCCATGTAACCATTAAAGTATTTAGTGTTCCAAAGTAAAGCATTTGATAAAGAAGATAAGTAGACATCCATCTATCAAACAACTACTGCAAGTCTTTGGCCTCCAACTTTGTGAAATATTAACAAATAATAACCAAATTTTGCTAAGTAAACGTAGTATCCATCACTCTCGTACACTTGTTGGTATGTGAAGCATGCAGTTTTCTGTTTGGGGAATGAAAATTAATGTAATGTAATGGACACCAAAATTAAAGCTATTCATGGCTCTACTTTTAGGAATTTATCTTAGGCATATGGATACAAAGATACATAGGCATGAAAAGTTTGCTTCATCGCTGATTGTTAGAAAAATGTTTATGCTGTTGTAGCAGCGAACATAAATACCCCTAACTTGATTTGATTAATACATTTACATGATTCCTTTTTTAACTTTATTGAAAGTCAATAATTATATAGTATATTAAAAATTTGAGACAAATACTGAAATGCAAAAGATATAAGATGTAGACAAAGTGAATTTCAGAGAAATATTTCTGAAATGAATACATAATATGAGATTAATAATAGATTGCACATTATAAAGAAATTATTTACAAACTTGAATATAAAAATAAAATTGTCTAAAATAACAAAGAAAAAGAATTCACAAATGAATGACATGGTACTTCACTCTGCAAAAATCGAGAAACTTATATTCATATAATTAGAATTCTCAAAGTAGAAAGAGATAGACAATAAATATTTAAAAATACAAAATTTCTAAGTTTAGCTGAAATTATAGTGCATTTCCAAAAAAATGAACATTTTGCACAAGAAATATGAATAAAATCATATAAGGATACACAAAACTAAAATTGTCCATAAATAATTAAAAAGAAAAAATCATTAAAGCATGTACATAAAACAAAAATATTACCTAAGGAGGAGCAAAATTAAATAGTAACTTATTCCACATTAGTCCAAATTAGAAAAAACAAAGAGGTAAGAAACAAAACCAATTCAAAAAGCTGAAAAAAATCTGTCCTCATTGAATTTTACACTTAGCAAACATACTTTTCAAAACTAAAAGTAAATAAATTGATTGGAAATATTCTAATATCTCCAGATTTAGCTTATAGAAAATAACAAAGACCATACTCCAGAAGGCAAGAGAAGTTACAGGATAAATAGCAAACAGTTCTCAAAATGATAGGTATTCAGGACTGTATAAAGTATATTACATGAAATCATTTAAAAGATCATTGAATATATCTGCAATCTATGTAATGATCTTATGTCAGGTTATATACACATTTTTTCATATATCTGTGTGTGCGTGTGTGTAAAAGACAAGAAGGAAGTAATGTAAAGTCAATGGAAAATTGAAATATACTTTTGAAGTTTCTAATAATAGGAAAAAATATCAGAC
The DNA here is from genome assembly GCA_004027025.1 of Myocastor coypus. Taxonomy (NCBI): domain Eukaryota; kingdom Metazoa; phylum Chordata; class Mammalia; order Rodentia; family Myocastoridae; genus Myocastor; species Myocastor coypus. The sequence continues at coordinate 11,365 of PVJA010003137.1, forward strand.
CATATCTTGTAAGTAGATTGTAAGTCAAAGATACAGTATAAATCATAAAACAAAAATTTAAATTAAACAACATTCAGAAATTTAATTAAATATTAATTAATTAGAAGTTAAATTAAATAGTTCAAAACAATATTCCAAAATTAAAATTAAATTGTGAGCCCAACTAAGAGGCTCAGAATGTAGTATGTCATATGTATGAATCTGTGGTCAATTCAGAGTACTCACATAGTATTTGAGTGGGTTAATATATACAAAAATATCAGCTAAGACAAAGTTTTCATGATAGTAAAGAGTTACTAAGAATAAACAACATAAATACAGAACGGTAAATAAATCACCAGTATGTCTAACAGTTTGGGGATAATATATTGCTCAAAGTTCTGGTATGTCATGGATGTGAATATGTCCATGATGCTTCCTGGTGGCCAGGTATCACTTGTGGGACTGAGCTATTGCTATTTCCTTAATATCTGCTCAGTAGACCTGGACAGAATCATGACCCATAGAGTGCAGGAGAAGTCCATTTGTAGAATATGCTGATGGAAACATTTTGCTCCTACATACAAAGGAATAATTGCTCAACTGCTGTTGTATACCTCTTTTTCTACTGTGTTTAATTGTTAGCCCTATTTGGTTCATTCTTTGCATTTTCCTTGATGAAGTTATGGTCATTTCATCCCACTCTAGAATATGTTTCAGTAAACTGTGTAGGATTGGCTTTATTATCATGAAATTCTTTAGGTGTTCTTTGTCCTGGAAGTATTTCACTTCTCCATTGAACTTAAAAGACAGTTTTTCAGTGTATAGCAGTCTGTGTTGGAATTTGTTATCTTGCAAGACTTGTAGTACTTTGATCCATGCTCAATTCTTGACTTGATGGTTTGTAAAGAGAAATCTGCCATTATTCTGTTAGATTTTTCTTTACATATGATCTGTTTCTTTTCTTTAGCAGCTTTAGTATACTATTCCTGTGCTGAATTTCTGGGATCTTGACTATTATATGTCTGGGTTGGTTTTCATTGGGTTGCTGTTATTTGAAATTCTATATGCTTTGGTCACATAAATGTCAAATTGTTTTCCCATATTTGGGCAGTTTTCTGCTATTATTTCTGCCCATATTCTCTTTATACCATTTGTATTGACTCCTTTCTCACTGATCCCTATTAGTCTCATGTTCATTTTTGCATCATCTTGCAGATGTTGAATTTTTTCCTGCATCCTAGTTGTTTTTAAGAGATCTTTTCTTACTTTTTCACTAGCTGCAATAGTTTCTTTAAGGTCTGAAAGTCTATTTTCACTTTCATTGAAACAGTTTTGCCAGCTCATGACTGAGGTTTTAATTTCCTATATAGCACTTTGAACCTCCTTCATATATTCTATTTCTTTCCTATATTGCTCATTCAAGGGTTTCATTATTTTTTTATTCTCTTCTATTTTTTATCAGTGTCCTCTTTAGAAGCACTTAGTACTTCTTTCATTATAGGCATCATTTCTTTTTCTACTTCAGAAATTATTTCTGGTCTGGTTTCCTTTCTACCTTTCTGCAGTTGTTTCTTTACTTCAGATGCTATTATTTCGGAGATTTCAGGTGTGTGATTTCCAATTTCTTCTATGCTATTGTCTCCTTCATTTGTTCTGGGTTGATCTGGGACCTGAGTCTGCATTTTTCTCCTCCTCTTTGTCATTTTGTAAACCACTGTCTTCTACACTTTGGTGTAGAGCTTTGGTAGAGTTCTTACTTTAGCACCAGGGCCTGATCTACCAAGTTCACTTGTCCAGTTCAGTGTGGCTTGAGTCTGTCTTTTGTGCTCCACTTCTTCCTGTTGCAGCCCTTGGAAGTGAACCCACTGTACCACTCTGGCTAGATGTTCTGCTCCTGGATCATCTGGATGGGTCTTGCCTCTAGCCTCTCTGTAGGGAGTTCTGCTGCAGTTTCCACACTGGGCATGTCTGATGGATGAAGTTCCACGCACATACTAGACCTGGGTGTTGAGACAAATAAGTTTCTGGCAGGCCCTAGGCAGTCTCACTCACAGGCTGGGCCTGGGCCTGGGCCTGGGCCTGGGCCTGGGCCTGGGCCTGGGCTCTGGGTCAAATGGGCATCTGGTGGATCTTGGATAATCTCACTCACATGCTGGGCCTGGATGCTGAGTGGAATCTAGATGATTTCTAATGTAACATATCAAGCCATAGTGAAAAGAGGAGCTAAGCTGGAAATGCAGTGGAATTTTGCTTTCTTAAATTGTCAAACGAAAAGAAGCTACAGTGTACAGAGCATGACACTGATTATAATACCAAGAATAAATGAAAATATACAGAATATATCTGAAAATTTTTAAAAATTAAAACTATTTCAATGGATATCAGTGTCTTTAGAGTTGGTTTAAGGTGTGAAGGAACAACCTTTTACTTATGTTTCTGTTTCATTTTAAAATCTTTATCAAAATCAAGTAATAGTCTTACAATAAAATAGAAGTTAATTATATGAATAGAAAGAACCAACCAATGGCCATATTCCCAAAATTATCATACAGATCCAATGCAATCCAATTAAAATATCATTAATATATCTCACAGATCTAGAGAAAACGTTGCTAAAGTTTATCTGGAACCAGAAGAGACCTAAAATAGCACTGGAAAAAAAAAAAACACCCAAGGATCAATAGAACAGATTAGAAGATGTAAACACAACTACACACACACACACACACACACACACACACACACACACACACACATCCTCATTCACCTTATCTTTGACAAATGGGCCAAACATGTTCACTACCAGAAAGCTTCTTTAATAAACATTGCTGAAGAAGGCTTTCCAAATGTGAAAAGCTAAAATTAGACCCATGTCTATCAACATGCACTACACTGAAGTCAAAAATAGATAAAGGGCCAGCCAAATAGCTCAGCAGATTAAAGCAACTGCAAGCAGGCACAGGGGCCAGGGGTTCAATTCTTGGACCAGCTATGCTGACCCCGCCCCCAGGGGGTTGTTGAGATGGCAATTGAGGCTGTGTGTGGTGGTGTGCACCTGTAATCCCAACTCTTAGGAGGCTGTAAATAGGCAAATCAGTATGAGTCTAATCTAGTAGTGAGACCCAGAACACCCTCTAGACCCTCCCCGCCCCCTAAAAATATCTAAAATTTAGTTATTTTAAAGATTAAGTTAGGAAGATGAAAAACCAAATATTCACAGTATTTATTGTGAAAAAAATGGATCAAAGATTTACATATTGAAACAGAAACATAGGGCCTGGAGATAGCTCAGGGGCACAAGTGCCTGCCTGGAAAATGCAAGGACCTGAATTTGATCCCCAATTCTGAAAAGAGAGAGAGAGACAGAGAGACAGAGACAGAGAGACAGAGACAGAAGGAAGGAAGGAAGGAAGGAAGGAAAGAAAGAAAGAAAGAAAGAAAGAAAGAAAGAAAGAAAGAAAGAAAGAAAGAAAGAGAAACAGAAACAAAACACTAAATCTACCATAAGAAAAAGTAAGTAAAAACCTTGAACACATAGGGAAAGAATATGCATGCACAAAAGTCAAACTTCATGGGAAATAATTCAAAGAATCAACAAGTTGGATCTCATCTTTTTGAAGAAAAGTTTCTGCATATCAAAAGAAATCACTAACAATGTAAAAATAATACTCACAAATTGAAAAAATAATTTAGTTGACTATTCCGATAGACTTTTATCTGGAACATATAAAGAACTGAAAAAACTTAGACACCCAAAACTTAAAGACCCACTCTAAAAGTGGGCATCTGAGATGAATATGTACTTTTCCAATAAAGAAATACAAATGGCAAATAAATAGATGAAAAAATGTTCAGTATAATTGGTTATTCAAGAAATGCCAGTTAAAATGACACTGAGATTTCATCTCACCTCAGAAATAATGGATACATAAAATCAACCAATAAATGCTGGAGAGATTGCCGGGTAAAGGAACACATCTTCACTGTTGGTGGAAGTGTGAAATCGTACATTCACTATGGTAACCGGATGGAGATTCCTCAAAAAACTAAGATTAGAGATCCTATTGAACCCAGCTATTCCTTTCCTCATATTTTTTTTCACAAGAACTGAAAACATCATACCACTGTGATACATATGCAACCATATTTATTTATAGGAGCAAAACTGGCCATGACTAAATCTTGGAAATAATCCATTTGCCCACCTATTAATGAATGGATAGAAAAGATGTGGCAACTTTACACAATGGAGTACCACTCAGCTATGCAAAAAAATGATAAATTCAAGCCTTTTATAGATAAATTGATGCAACATGAGAAAGATACACACAAGTGAAATAAATCATACCCATATGGGCAAACATCCTATTGTTTCACTAAAGTAAGAACCTGAAAGAGTAAATAAAATCTCGACGGTAAAATACATACTGTAAAAGGAAGGAAAGTATTCAAAGGGAAGGAACAAATGAGATAAGCAAAAAGAAAGAAAGGGAAAGAAGTTAATGTTTGATTTTTTTCCTTACCTTTTTAACTCTGTATAACTTTTAAAACCAGTTTTTCAGACTTACTTCTGTTAATCTAAATAACTAATTTGAAGACAAGTTTATGCAAATATATCAGAAATTTTTGGATTCCATTTTATTTTGTGAATTTCTGTATCATTTCCAGTGGGTTTTCTTTTACTATCTTCTACTCTTTTAAAAAAATGTTAAAATATAAGCTAATTAATAGCAAAAAATAAATAAATAAAGTGGCTGGCTTTTGTCATTGTCTGATTCTGCCTCACTCATCTCTTGACAAGCACCTGCCTCCCACACCTTCACCTTTTCACCACATACTCTCACAGGTCACCTCTTCAGGTCAGCAAACTCTAATTATCTTTTCAATTCTATGCATAGAAACAAGTCATTTTGGCAGTTAACCTGACCTCAGAAAGCAGAACAGTGAGCCCTCCCCCTGAACCTTCCATCCACCTGGCTGTTCACAACATCACACCACTAGCTCTCTATTTCCTCCCAAATGTGAACTCACTCTCAGTTCTGATTGCATCATGTCTCTTCATCTTAGGGTGCAATCTAAGACTAAACTGTAAGGCTGGATCACTCAACAGGGGCCAAGAATATGTTCAACCAACAGTGACCATTAGGGAAGAGTCAAGGTGCAACCTCCACAGCCTATGGTCTTTCTTCCCTTTGATCTGTTCTTTTGTTTTCCTTTGATCAAATCTGATCAGGAGCCAAGAAAACCCTTTCACCTATCATGACCAACTTCTTCTGGTTCAGAGCAAGTTGAGAAAGAAAAGTGTGTGCAGCTAGTCAGGATAACACAGGCCCAACATAGCCAGACAGTTCCAATCATTGCACTTAGGTGAAATAATATCTTTCAGCAAATCTCTGCCTTCTGTGGGAGAAAGGCCTAGGACTCTCTGATGTTGGTACTCAGTCGTATCCACAAAGTTCATTGATTAACTGGATCAAAGTTAGTTAGAAGCAAAGTTAGTTTTCTTGTACTTATCTCTAATCTTTCTTTTTTGCTTCTACTATAAGAGGAAAATATACTGCTTTCATGCAGCCTTTGAAGGAAAATACTGTATCTGTGCTTCAGGAGGGTTTAATATAGTGAGAGGTTTCTTTACATTAGATCTGACTCCTTCTGCATTATATGTGTCTACATGCCAATACTACTGCATGCTTTGATTAGAATTTTCAAGTGCTAGCACCGCAAAAGTCATCTGCTGTCCAGAATCCCAAAATCAGTCACTTGTGGGTAGGCACAGCCTTGCTTCCTAAGCAGATAACAAAAGAGCTGTCAGCTGCAGGGTTCTTTTTCAGAAATGAAGATAATTTTCAAACAGAACATGATGAAAGCACCAGTGAAATCTCTGATGCCTCAAGAGAAAATCAAAAGAAATGTTAATCACTGACATATTTGATAATTAATGGGCCCCTTTTTCTCTGGTTAGAAGTATGGATAAGATTTAGGATGAGGTACAAATTGATTGGATCTCTAAGTCCATAAAGCTCAATACCATAAGCTCAGTTTGTTCCATTTAAGCTCATTGTCTTTAGCAAGTCAGGCTCTTTTCTCCAGTGCTACTCAAGTTAACCACATATTAGAATGCTCAGCTCTCTGGGAGTGAGAGAGGAGCTCTTCTCAACCATGATGCTCTAGCCGAGTGAACTGAGGTGAATGTAATGTATATTACCACAGGTCTCCTAAAGCTCAGGAAGATTTAATCACACTCTTTCCTTTGACATCTTCTGAAAATAGCCTTTCAGAAGCTTCACACTCCTTACCCCAAAGTCCAATCTGAAGTCTACAAAGACTCAGTGAAAAGGCAGTTTTTCCTCCCACCTAGCACTTTGAAATTTAAAAGCATTACTGGGAGGCAGATTTCTAGTTCAAAAGATTTTTTTTAACCTGAATTTCTCTCAACTGTTATTATTTCTGATTTCTAAAAGGATTTGCCTGTCCGGCAATAATCACTCAATATGTACTCCACCCATATAATACCCTAGGCAGTTTAGGTATCTGGAGTTCCTTTATGTTCCTAGAAAATATCTCATTGCTTGACTTAAAGCAATTCGATTTGGGGTTGGGAAGGATGGCTCATCCGTATAAGCTCCTGCTTGGCAAGTGCAAGGATCTGGGTTCCATCCCCAATACCACCTGCTGTGCTGGCTCAGGAACCTCTGGGACCCCATGTGAGCCACCAAAACTGGGCATGACAATGCATGCCTGTAATCTGCTAAGGAGGCCAAGACAGAAGGATCACTACAACTTCGAGCTGTATAGTCAGACCCTATGGCAAGTAAATAAATAAATAAACAAACAAACAAAAATTTAATTCTTTTCAATACAGAACAGTCAAGTTCCTTCTACATTGAAGCCTGTACTGGGCATTTGATCAGAGGACAAAGAAAAGTAAAACACAAACTCTAAGGGGTCCTACACATAACTGCAGTTGAGTGAGAGTGGCATAGGTATGAAAGTGAGAAGAAAATGCCTAGGAGAGAGACCAAGGAGAAGGGACACTAACCAATGAGCTAGAACTTTTCAGAAATGACTGTGTGTGTGTGTGTGTGTGTGTGTGTGTGTGTGTGTGTGTGTGTGTGTACTACGATCCCAGAATGGTGTTGTTAAATGCCAGAAACAGAGAATGATCTGGGCAAATACAGTGAACACCAACAGCAAAAGCCTCCACTAATAGCTTGATTCAGTTGTGCATTTACTGATGAAAAGTACAGTGACTGCTGCTGCTGAGTCTTATTCAACAGAAATGCAGGCTTTCAAAGACATAGTGTGTCTTCATCCACCGTATTCATTGCTTCTGGGAGCCTATGACTTCCAGCTCTTCCCAAATCAAAATGACCATGAATGGTAAATATTTGGAATCAATTCAGGACACCGAGTCATCATGACACAACTAAAGATACCTGCAAGACAGGATTCCTGTGACTGCTTCAGAAGGTGGCAAGAGCAATGAGGTGAATGATGAGATAATTTTGAGGGCAGATTCATGGCGAGGACTTACTCTAGTAAATTTTTAAAAATTAAACATTCATGATGCTTATCATACCTTGTAAGTCTATACGGGGGTATAGGGACAATTAAATCGCATCCTTACTTGTTCACAGGCTGAAAAGGGAGAAAGAAAAGCAAGAACTGCTCCACTGATTGTGCCTTAAGTGCAATCAGCCCACACAGGACTTAAAAAAGTCCTCTCAGGCCACTGGGAAGGAAGTGTTGATAGAGGAAATAAAACTTGGTCTGGAACTCAAATAACGACTGATATGTAACAAAGCGGTAAAGGACATTTCTAGAAGAAGGAAATGTTTTTTGTTTTATTTTGTTTTGGTTTTGGTTTTGGTTTTGTTTGTTTGTTTGTTTGTTTGTTTGTTTGTTATGGCCAGCTCAGTCTGTCTTGGAGGTAGGTCTGGTGCAGCATGTGGTGCTGGGGATCAAACCGTGGTCCCTGAAGTTGCCTAAGCTTGCCTAAGCAGGTGCTTTAGACCGCTGAGCCATCTCACTGGCCCCATAGAAGAAAATATTGATGCAAAGATGCAGGAAATAGTATGAGATGAGGAAAACTAAGAGTGATGGAGAGTGGCTGGACACAGGATCAGAGAGGGAGAGGCTAGGGGAATAAAGTCAAACCTGGGCTCAGTGAGCAAGGTCCTTGTAGATGCTCAAGAAAATTTAGTTTGTCTCTGTGAAACCAGAGAATGGCTTTAAGTAAAACAATAATATCCTCTGGGTTACCTTTAGAAGAACCAACAGGAAGTTCATAGAGGATTGGACACACAGGCTGGGAGAAGATTGGTAAGAAGAGAATTGCCAGAGTGTACAGGAGAGGACCCCAATCTGAACTAAGCCAACTACTGTGAGAGGAGAGAAATGAAAGGCAGCAAGACACTAAGATGCTGCGATAAAGTCTAGAACCCTGTGCCTTGAAAGACACGCAGTGTATTTGGACCTTAGGCGGTCCACCATAACTGGAGCTCTAGAACAAAAGGGCAAGAAGTTTGGCCAAGGACAGAAAGAGAAAGAGGTGTGGGCTATGAGCACAGACTTCTATGACACACCCTTCGGGTGTCCACAAAGGGAGAGAATGACAGTGGATAAGAGCAAGACAAAGCTGCAGTCACCGGTTGGGGCGTATTTATTAAAGGGAGATAGCTGAGTACATTTTAAGAGAATCTAGTAGGAAGGTTTGAAAAGTGAAGTGGTCCACTTCACTTTTCAATAGTTATATTTAGATCAATAGTTATATTTAGAAAGAGGGGAGGGATAGCTTTAGTATATTTCTCAAACTTTAATGTGAATGCAACTGTGGTACTCTTCTTTAAAGTTGCATTTGAACTCACTAATTACGAAATGGAATCTCCGAGTGTGCATTGATGTTAGTGTTGCGGGTCCAAAGATCACACACTGAGAGCAAGATCCTAGCAAGTAAGTGGTTCTTTTCTGTAATATAAGTGTACAACGCCCTCCCCCACAAAGAAAAGCCAACTTATGAATTTATGACAATTTCAACAAGGGATTTCATAAAATTTGACCCTAAAATTCATGTAAAAGAGGAAAAGACCAAAAATAACCCAGATAAATTTGAAGAAATTAAATAATAATAAATCACTCTGATACCATGTCATAATTTTTAAAAACTGTAAGAATTGCCCCTGTGGTGTGGGAACACAAATAGTCACACAGATCGGTAGTGTAGAATAAGGTATGATTCCACACAAAAGCTTCAGTGTGCAAAATTATATTGCATCATGAGTTCACATTATACACAAAATGCAATAGAAGTAGATTAAAGAACAAAATACAGCTTAGAACAAAAAGTTCAAACTTTTAAAACACTAAAACCTGTTCATAAACTTATGATAGGTATAGGTTCTTATACAAGACATCCAAGGGTAAAACTCAAGATAAATAAAACTCAAGATAGATAAATTAGTCTTCAATAGGCAAAGCTTCTCCATTAAAATATGGAACATAGAACTAAATAATACATCATAGTATAAAAAGAAAAGAATATTTCAAATTATATGTATAATAATAGAATATATATTATATATAATATATATGACTAAATCCAGAGCCTTCACACCAAGTTTCACCCTGCAAACCTCTTGAATTTTTATTTTGATACAGAGTCTCACTAATTTTCTAAGTTTCCTAAACTGAACTCAAATTTCCAGTCCTCTTGCCTCAGCCTCCCATAGTGATAGGATTACAAGTTTGTGTCAATATATTTTGTTCTTTTATTATTTATTTATTTATTCACTTGTCACAGTCTTGCTATTCAGATTAGACTCATAGTGGTCCTCCTGTCTCAGCCTCCCCAGCACTGGGATTACAGTCATACACCACCACTCCTGGTTTAGGTATCTGACACAACACACCCGAGTTTCAGGGTCTGCACAGCATGCAGTACTGGGGATCACACTCATATCCTTGTGCTTGCCAGGCAGGTGCTGAAACCACTAAGCTATCTCCTCAACCCAAATATGTATTATTAAATTTGAAATACATATGTACATCTAAAATACTGATATATTTGTTATATTTCTAGTAATTTTAATATTAATATAATTTTACAAAATATCATACTTTCTTTAATTTAACAAATATTTATTTTTATTAGTGCAGTGCCACAGCACAACCACCGGTCCTCAGGCAGCAGCATGACGAGCTAAAACCCTACCCCTTTTCTACACCTACACATTCCTCTCTCTGCTCCTGACATCTCGACAGCTCTATATTCATTTAAAAATTAAAATAATCTAACAGGTAAAGAACTATGGAAAAGACACCCCAAACAGACAAAGTACATTTTTCAGGTGCTTATCCTGATTAGCAATCAAGAAGATGCAAATTAATTAAACAATGCAAATTAGTTAACATTTTATACTATCATTTAAAAAAGAACTTAAAAATGACAGTAAAGATGTGGAGAAAATTTTCTTAAATGGTGCTGATGAAATTACAGAACAAGTTGCCAATACCTAATAAATCTGAATGGCTGAATATCCTACTATCCAGAAATTTCATTTCTTAGATTACATTGTAGAGAGATTCTTAAACATGAATCCAAAGGTGCATAAACAAAAAAACATCTTCCATGCAGCGATGTGTGTACTAGTAATAAAAGAATGCTAGACACTCCTCGGTAAAATAGACATAAACAAGTGTAATTTATTCATATCAACATTTAAATGAAGCAACTAGATCATTGTTTCAATTTGTATCTTTCATCTTTAAAAATATTAGGGAAAAGATTGAGTTGCAAATCATACTTACAGAATAAATTTATTTATATTAGTTTTAAATACAATAAGCACTACTTCAATATTTTTTATGAATATATATATATATATATATGTATATATATATTGAAAGTATCAAAACTGTATGGACCTGGCAAGCACAGGGTCCTGAGTTCAACCCTCAGTAACACACACACACACACAAAAAGAAACCGCATGGAATGATAGATGCGAAATTCAAAATAGTAAATATTTTGAGAGATGATACTGAAGATGTATTAGTCAAGATTCATTAAAAAAAATAGAAACTATAAACAGATGTTTTAACAGAGATATTTAATATTGGAAGTAGGTTAAGCCGATATTACAGAATGGACTAAGAAGGCAAAACATGAGTCCTGCAATAATATATAGCTTGTAACTACAAGAAAGTCCTACTGCTACCTCTGGAAAAAGAGGCCCTTGAGGTGACACAGAGGGCCCAGGAGAGATGGAGAAGAACAGTGTGACTAAATGGTCCTAGATCACAAACAAGAAAAGTATCTCTGGGAAGTCATAAAATTATGGCTGAAGTATGAATATTAACAGTGAAGAGTCCCGCTGGGCCGCAGCCCGTGGCCCAGCGCTCGCCTTGGGTCTGTGCCCGACCCACTGTTCGGTCCCCCCGAACGGAACAGGTCAGCAGAGGTGGCAGGATGTCGCAGACGGCCATGTCCGAGACAACGGTCTGTGACAAGAAGATAGTACAAAGGGGCAGCCGGGGCCCTTCTTGTCTATGACATCACCAGCCAAGAAAACTACAATGCGCTTACTAATTGGTTAACAGATGCCATAATGCTGGCCAGCCAGAGCATTGTCATTATCCTCTCTGGGAACAAGAGGAACCTGGATGCTGACCGGAAAGTCACCTTCCTTGAAGCCTCCAGGTTCACGCAGGAGACCGAGCTGATGTTCTTGGAGACAAGTGCACTGACAGGGGAGAAGGTAGAAGAAGCATTTGTGCAGTGTACAAGGAAAATACTTAACAAAATCGAACCAGATGAATTATACCCAGAAAGAATGGGTCCAGGCATCCAGGATAGAGATGCTGCCCTAAGACAGCTGCGGTCCTAAGTGCACAGGAGTGCAGGTGCGAGGAGCAGATGTCTTCAATGGAATATGGATACCAGGGCTGGAACTCAAAGAATTTGAAATTTTTTACCACCATCTTTTTTCTACTCTATGCAGAAGTAGATCTCTGTGGGAAAGGACAGTGTGGGGTGTTATGCCAGCTGGTATAGACATACCCAGCAGCCACATAATGAACCTGACCCGGTGGACAATAGCATCAGATGTACACACATATGTAAAGCCCTTTTCCCACACTTTTCCTTTCACCTTCCGCTTGAGCCATGACCTTGTAATGTGTATACCCCAGTACTTTTCCACTGCATATATCTGGTGTATGATACAACGGAATGTTGTGATGCAGTTTAATATTTTTTAATCATAGCAACTGAAAATCATTAATATGAGATGTGCTTGCTCATCATATTGGTTATATTTATGACCTGATATTCAAGGATTCTGGCATTAATAGTCAGTGTGTTACTTATTTAATTCTTGTTTCCACATGCTGAACTGTGTTTATGTGATCCACACTTGAAACACCAATGATTATTCACTAACACCTTGAAATAAAGTGAAAGGTGGAGTTTCCCATTAAAAAAAAAACAGTGAAGATACACAAGACTGAGCAATTTCAGTGTTATCAATTTACCAGTCTTAGAAGTGGGTTGAACCAACACAATGTCCATTGGACTTCATGATTTTATGAAGCACTAAAAAGAAAGATGATAATTAAACCCTGAAACAATTCATCTGTATTGCCTGAATATTTTTATTCTAATTTTTTAATATGTTAGATTTATTCTAATTTGGAATTTCA
>PVJA010003137.1:24145-98453 GCA_004027025.1 Myocastor coypus
TTTTTTTTTTTTTTTTTTTTTTTTTTTTTTTTTTTTTTTTTTTTTTTTTTTTTTTTTTTTGCCTAACTAGGGATTGAATTCAAGCCCTTGTGCTTACCAGGGAAGCACTTATTCTACTGAGCTATCTCCCCAGCCCTTAATTTCTTTATTTAATTTGTTTATTATGTTTTTAAGAGTAAAAATAGCACAAACAAAAACAGAAAAAAAAGCAGTGACAAGATTACATATAGTATAGAATTTGAAACCAAGAAAAATTTAACAATGGTTGCATTACATATTTTCATTATCAAATCAATATAGATCAACAGACATAGGTATGTAAGACTGATTAAACAATTAAACATTAATACTTTTAATAAACATTAATTTTTTAACTCTTCCAATTGCATTTTGTATTTAAGTCACTCTTCAAAAAAAAAAAATTATAAAGGTTGAGACTGCAGAAAACACAAGGTCCTGAGATGGATTCTTGATGCTACTTATTTATTTATTTATTTCTTCCTTTAAGTCCTTAAACTAGGGAGACTGTACAATATTTGCATATGTAGGTCTGGTTTATTTCACTTACGAGTATACTTTCAAGAGACATCCATTTATATAAGAAAGTCTTCTAGTTTATCATTCCTTATAGCTGAATAGTATTCCATTTTATGAAAACATCATATTTTTTTCAATCATTCTTCAGATGATGGGCATTTTGGTTGTTTCCAGGATTTAGCTATTACAAATTGGGCTGCTATAAGCATAGGCGCACAGATATCACTCTATGATGTTTTCAGTTCTTCTGGAAAAATTCCCAGTAGGGCGATAGCTGAATTGAGTGGGATTTCCAGCTCTAGTTTTTTAAGGATTCTCCACACTGCTTTTCATAATGGTTGCACGAGTCTGCATTCCCACTAGCAGTGGAGAAGCATTCCTTTTTCCCCACAGCCTCTCCAACATTTATTGTTGGTTGATTTCTTTATAGTAGCCATTCTTTCTGGGGTGAGATGGTATCTAACTGTTGTTTTGATTTGCATTTGATGAATGGCTAGTGATGTGGAGCATTTTTTCATGTATTTATAGGCCTGTTGAATTTCTTTCTCTGAGAAGTGTGTGTTCATCTCAGATGCCCATTTCTGCATTGGGTCTTTGAATTTTGGGACCCTACTGGTTTTTAATTCTTTTAAATTCTAGATAGAAGACCTTTGTCTGAATATTTATTAGTTAATTTTTTTTTTGAAATTTATGGGTCGTTTTTTCACTCTGTTGGTAATTTCTTTTGCCATGAAAAAACTTTTCAGCCACAGAAGGTCCCATTTGTTGATTATTTCACGTGTTAAACCTGCATTTTGACTCTTGTCCACGAACTCTTTGCCTACACCGATGTCTTTAAGATTTCCTCCGCCTTTCTCCTCTAGGAAGTTTAGGGTTTCTCTTTTAATATTTAGATCTTTAATCCATTTTGATTTTAGTTTAGTGCATGGTGATAGACCTGGGTCAAGTTTTAGTTTTCGAAATGTGGAGAGCCAGTTTTTCGAGCACCATTTCTTTAAGAGGCTATCTTTCTTCCAGTAAACATGTTTGGCCCCTTTGTCAAAAATAAAGTGGTTCAGTGTGTTTGTATTTACTTCTGCATCTTCTAAACTATTACACTGATCCTCAGATCCATTTTTTTGCCAGTACCATGTTGATTTTATCACGGTAGCTCTGTAGTATAATTTTACATCAGGAATTGTAATGCCTCCTGCCTTATCTTTGTTAGCCAGGATTGTCTTTGCAATTCTGTGTCTTTTTTGGTTCCAAATAAATTTTAGGAATGATTTCTCCAGGTCTGTGAGGTATGTTGACAGTATTTGGATAGGAATTGCATTAAATCTGTGTAACAGTTTAGGGAGTATGGCCATCTTCACAATGCTGGTTCTTCCTATCCAGGAGCAGAGAATATCTTTTCATTTTCTGAAATCCTCTAGGATCTCTTTTTTCAGAGTACTGTAGTTTTCATTGAAAAGCTGTTTTACATCTTTAGTGAGGTTAATTACTAAATATTTCATTTTCTTTGGTGCTATAGTAAAGGGTATTGTTTTTCTAATTTCTCTCTCAGTGTGTTTGTTATCTGTATAGAGAAATTCCACTGACTTTTGTGTGTTGACTTTGTAACCTGCTATGCTACTGAATTTGCGTATTAGTCCTAGTAGCTTGTTGGTGGAGTTTTGGGGATCTTCCAAGTAGATTATCATGTCATCTGCAAATAGTGATAATTTAACTTCTTCTTTACCTATTTTTATTCCTTTTATTTCTATCTCTTGTCTAATGTCTGTAGCTAATGATTCTAGAACTATATTGAATAGGAGTTGTGATAGGATAATTTTATATTCTTTAAAAAGTGAAACACATAAAATAAATTGTTTAAGGTATTCTCAACATTTTCACACTGAATTCAGATCTCAGACTTTTAATGCCAAAGTAATTCATGTTCTTCATTTGCTACACATAATCATTCTTTATTAAAAGCGTTGGAAATGACATATTTCTCAAAACAAGATAGCATTTTTATCTAGGGCTTTCTTCTAGTCTCATTCTACCAGTGTTGATACTAATGCTTTCTCAATCTTAGCAGAATATATCACCAGATAGGTTTGAGAAAATACTCAGAATTTATATTCCAATTGTCTTTAAATGTTTTATGCCTGAGAGTGTTGAAGAATATCTAAGTGTCTTGCAAATAATAAGTCCCTAAACATTTTGTGTTCTTATTCTTTACCTACTCAAATACATATCCATTAACAACATAAAGAATCAACATTCTTAATGCCTTATGTACAGTTTCAAGATGTTTATCACAACAAACTTTACACTAGGCCTCTAACAACCAGTCATCATCCATCCATCCATCCATGTTTTTATCTTCTTTGAGGAATATCACATATGTTTTTGTAGACTGAATTAAACAGGCTGATAGGTCTGAGTAGTACAGTTCTGCATATTATCGCTAATACCATGCTTTCCCAACCCATATAAATTTCTTTAACTTTGACATCATTAGGAAAAGTTTCAGCAATGCCAAAAATTAATGGTTTCATCAAATATTCCCATTTGACTTAACATATTTTCCCTAAATTGAATCAGATTGCTGTAAATAATTCAACTTACATTCAAAGTTAACAAGGCACTAATTCATGTGCACGGTAGAAGCTATCTCACCCCAGCCTCAGTACCCAAGTCCAGTACCCAGACCTGGAAAAGGAAATGGAAAAGACTACAGGATAGACAATTACACTGATGAGAATGTTTTCAATGAGTATATTTTTGTTATATGTAATTCATCCTCAGGAATTTCTATATATGCACATCACAATGATCCTTTCCACTTCCCCTTATCCTACCCTCTCCCCAATCTTTCTCCATCACCCATCCCCATTCCAGCTCCACAGATTCTATGGGTAGCCATGAAAGAGGCTGAGAAAGTCTTTAGTTAAGCAACTATGTACCCAGGAGTTAGGAACAGATGCTCAGAAAGGCAAGGCCACTTTCCTAAGTGCATTTGGTTAATGAGGCATAACCCAGTCTTCCAACTCCAGTTCAAGGGTTTCTTTTCCTATACAAAAGCCTATTCACAGTGAAAATGTGAAAGATATCTCAAATATAATTCCTCAAGATCAATTAGACTAACTAAATTTTGAAGACTAAAACCACAAATAGCAATGAAGTAGTTTCAAAACAGGTTAATAGGGGAGTTACAATAATGAGTACATTGTATATTGTTGTCTTCATAGTAGTTATTCAGGGGACAATTTTCTGGCCAAGGAGATTATGGAATCTCAAAGGAAAGGGATAACTGAACTATAATGTGTCTAAGAAGAGTCACCTAGAGAAAAAATATCTTCTCAGGCTTTCACAGAAAGCAAACTGGTCAAGTAATTGCAGTGACTCATCCCAATGGTTGACACTGACAACAGTTCTATAAAGCACTGTACATGGATCCAAAGTTAACACTGTGGTATTTGACCTTGGTAAATACAAAAGATGACTGTTTTGTTATGAAGGTCTTGCTTTAACTTGCCCTTGATCACCCAGTGGAAAAGCTTAATTATGAGGCATAAAATGCAGAGCTAGATTAGTATGATGAGCTGTAAGAGACTTAAATCAACAGCCTCCAACATCGCCAGTTTCACCAGTAACCCCAATGAAATTAAGAAACATTGGACTATGTATACAACTACTTCCTCTCAGTTCAAAGAGAATAAAACCTTTCCTTTTTTCCTTTCTTTACCAATATTGACCAGAAAATTCATCATGTCTACACCCTATGCTCTGAATAACTACTATGAGGACAACAGTATGCAATGTGTCAATTATTGTGATGTACTACTAATGTGTTTTGAAGCTATCATATTTTTATTTTTTATTAAAAGCAATAAAGAATAAATGAAAAAAGATGCAGACATGACATCTTGCCTAAACAATATTAGTGCAAACCTTTCTTCTCATTGAACTAAGAGAAAGTAACTATATATCTATCCTATCTTGCACATACACATATATTTTTCACAACAAAATGATTCTTTATTTATATGCCCCTTTTGTGGGGGTTGTCTGACACCTTTGTCAGACATGGGTGTTTAAGATCATTAAGCTTCTCTTCTGGATGTTTAAAAACTAAAGTTTACAGACCAAAAATTGGAGAGATAGATGGGCTTCAAGGATAGCCAATATTTTGGCCCTGGCCATTCAAGATCAGTGAGGACTCAGAACAGCAGAGAGCCTCTGCTGTGACATCCTGGAGCCCAGTGGTGCTCCACATTTTTGGTTCAAGGAGATTATGAGGCCACATAGAAAAGTGATAGATGATATATAGTATGCCTAAGGAGAGTCACCTAGAGAGAAAACATTCTCTCAGGCTTTTACAGAGAGCAAATAGGTCAAGCAATGGCTGTGACTCTTCCAGATGGCTGACACTGACAAAAGATCTACAAGGTGCTGTGCATGGTTCCAGGGTAAATCCTGAGGGGATTTGACTGACCTTGTCAGATTGCAAAAATTGCATTTTTAATTATACAGGTCTTGGTTTAAATTTTTCTGAACCATCCAGTAGAAAAGTGTATCCACAAGGTATAAAAAGTAATACCATATTAATATTCTGAGCTGTAAAAGTCTCTCAAGTCAACAACACCTGATAATTGCCAGTTGTACTAATAACTCACTATTTGTATGGACTATTGGGCTATATTGGATTGTCTTGAATTCAAGTACCTACAATCTTTATACCGGTTTCAAGTATGAAAAGGCTCTTTAAGGACTTCTCCAAATACAGCTTCTCTAAAGCCACCTTTTTCTAGATTAAAAAAGATGGAACAATATGGGAAATATGTCTATTTTAAGTGCACAATAATTTAAACAACTGCTTTCTCTCAGAGGTCCCTGCAGATGTGACAGTGAAATAGTCTCCAAATTGCACAAGACCTCCCTGAATTCACACTGACTTACCTAGATCCTTTTTATTTATTTAAACCATTAAGAATGTCAACTTTTTAGGTTCTGGTTTCTCTGCACATCTGATGCACTTGTGAAACTTTGGCAGGAGATGGGGCTGAAAAGGAACAACTTAGCTGAACAGCTGTTAGTCAGTTCCAGGCAGCACCTGTGATCCATACAGTGACATTTTTGAAGAGGTGGATACAGAATGTCAAATGAGAAAGATAAGACTCTGGATCCCCAGGCTAGCACTAAAAGACCAAGAGGTTGGAGCCACAAAAAGGCCCGTGCATGCAGTCACGCAGTGATGTTGGCCAAGTAGAGGCCAGCACAGACCCAGTGGAAATGCCTGGGATGGTCCAGTGGGGGGATTCTGAGGCAGAAAAAGTAAAATGACTCCATCAATGTTACAGTTTCATGAGGGAACAGTAACCCATAAGGGTCCCAATTCCTTTTTCCTCCACTCCCACACAGCACAGAAAAGATTGGTCTGACATAGCCTTCAGAACTTTGTCTAGTGCATGATTCAAGCTGTTAGGCACCTCCCTAGTCTATACCCTTCTCATCAGTAGTTCCGAGAAGCCCTGCCCTGAGGTTTCAGCTTCCACCTCATGCTTAAGTTTCTCTTGAATCACATCAAATGCACTCTCTCCCTGGGCTTTTACAGCCTCCAACTGTCAAGCTGCTCCACTCTGCTCCCTGTATAAATCACTGCTTTGCTGAGTTCTAGGACTCTGGTTGCCTCAACTTTGCTCCTGCCCAGGTCCTGCCCTCATGGACCGTTGTGGCTGCAGTACTCTGAGCTCATGGGCTCTTGTTCCCTTGCTCTCCCTCTATGTCATTTCCCTGTTATCCAGAACTGATGGCCAGTAACCCTTGCATCACAGCATGACACTGCACAGGAAAAGTGCCACCTTCCCAGACATGTTATTGTAACAACTAAGAGTATAATTTTGCATGGATATTGAATCTGCATCTGTACTGAATCAATACACAGTAGGAAGCATTCAGCACGGAACCCCCAAGTACCTGGCACTTTCACAGCATTCTCCCTTGCAGGGTCACCTTCCAGGCCAATGAGTAACACTTCTTCATCCAACCTACATATAGAAAACTTGAGGTACACAGTGGCAGAGGAATGAGCCAAAGTCTTGCAGTGTGTAGCCTAAAAATGACTGCTTAGTGGATATGAATTAGTTGGGAGTTCAGATTTTGCATTTCTAAATAGCTTCCCAGTGCATCATTCCTTTTTGTGCTTACTGTTCAATCTATTAAATGGGTCATGAAATTCTGTATTTCAATTCTGTGCTGACATGTGCTTTATCAACATAAGGTGACCTGGAATGACTTTGGAGCTACTAACCTAGCATTTACCTTTGGCCTTAAGAAAACAGAGTTTTCAACGGGTTTCAATGTACACTACTAATTAATAGAGTTGGGTAAAAGCAGAGTGGGTAAAAAGAGTTAGAATTGATTAATGACTATAAGTATGTATGTAAATATTACACTGGACCCATTAATATGTATAATTAATACATATTAATGAAAAGGTAAAGAATTCAAACGTTTCAATTCACTCCTTTCTGCAGACCAGCAGCCACTCATCATTTTAATATATTCCTATAACATTAACATATATCATGATACCAGAAGTTAGTTGGTCTGGTTCAGATTGGGTTGTTATTTTCTTTAGGAAACTCTTACTCTTGTCAGTGTAAGTGTCAATTTTTTCTTAATGCGGAGGAAAAAAACAGGAAAATAATGTCCCCTTCGATTGATACTCCTTATACTTTTAAGTTTTCAGGCTGCATTTAGTTGTGCTGACCATTTTCATGAGTACGTTTTTCTTCCAGTTGCTCCAGACAATATATGCTCATAAGTTCCTTATATTCCATACACTATGCTGTTGTCACTTTCATCCTGTCCAGTGAATGGACATTTTTCAATGTCCATTATAAGGCAGCTGAGTCCCGAACAGCTCTCTGGAAGGGCTCAGTTATAGAAACTACAAGCTGTCACTTCAAAAAATAAATTACTTATGACTTCAAAATTTTTAGAATGGCTTTTCGAACCTCCTATAGATAATTCACAAATTGTCTCACCAAAAGCAATATATTTGTTGAAATAAATTATCCTGAAAATGAGAAATAATGTCTTCTCCACTGCTGCTTTATCTCCAGAGAGAATTAAAACAATTTCAACTCAATGAAAGTTAGACAAGGTACACAATTTGTCATCACTGATTTAAGATAATTATTCCTGACATTATATCTTCAGCCAATGAGAATTAACTTAATTACCAACAGAAACACACTGTATCATACTTCTTAACTCCTTCAAAATCAAAAGCTTTTTTTCCAGACAGTTTAATCAGTAGATTATATTTGTTCTATCCAAATTCCACTCCTCTATTTCATAAGATTTTGAGTTGTGTCACCTGTTAGTGAGATACATTTTACTAACAATATAACAGAAGCTTTTCTATCCTTCAGTACTATGGCACAATCTGTGATTAAATGTAGAGTTTCTTCTGAGCCTACAGAAGACAAAAAATATTGGTTAATTATTGAATAAATGAGATTACTGATAGCAACCAAGTGTGTGAAGCGGCAGACAATGTGATGTGCATTTCAGTTACTGACTTGTAAAATGCTTTCTAATGTCTCACATGTATAACACTATTCAAATTGTTTTGGATCCAAAGATGAATGGGACATATCATTACTGTCAAGGTACTTAACATCTGATAGGGAATAAGAGTAGTAAGGATAACTGTCCTTTGATGTTATAAGTGCATTTTAGATGAATGTTTGCAATTTTATGACAGCATGTCTCATGAGAAGCTAACCATAGAGATCAAAGAAATATTACATAAAAGAGATGTGACCTGGATGCATAGAAGTTAATAATGCCCAAAGAGGAGAGGAAGATATGGACCTAGGGATTCACACCTGCAAAACTTAGGTATTTGAGTGAGTAGTGTATATAAAGAAATAGCACAATGGTCAAAAGTTGCAAGCATAGAAAGTAGAAGGGTGGAAATGGAAAGAGATACCTCTGGAGAAGCATCTACAAAATACACAGGAAAGGTACAATCACCATCTTTCCCACTCCATACCACCACCCCAGCCTAGGCAGGGTGAGTATACAAAAAGCCATCTTGACTGTACATTCTAGAGGCTGGAGGGGGCAAAGAGCTCTTCAGATTACATCAGTCAAGGAAAATAAAAATGCAAAAAGCTCTACCTCGGGGCCAGGGAGATAGCTCAGTAGAATAAGTGCTTGCTTGGAAAGCTCAAGGGCCTGAGTTCAATCACTGGTTCTGCCAAAAATAATAATAATAATAATAATAATAATAATAATAATAATAATATTAATATTAATAAGTAAAAAAATTTAGGGCCAGGGAGATGGCTCAGAGGCACAAGTGCCTGTCTGGCAAGTGCAAGGTCCTGAGTTCAATCCCTGCTTCCACAAAAAAAAAAAAAAAGCTCTAACTCTCTCTCTGGAAGAATAATTCAAGCTGGATAATGGCATCATGGTTTATGCTAAGAAGAATATTCTCACCTAGCTTACTGGGGTCCTTCAGAGTTGAAACTGACTTCCTCTGTACAGTAAACACCTTCAGAAAGCCTGTCCTCATCTCTGCCACATAGCTCAGCATGGAGAACCATGGTCACCTCTCTTACTGCTTCTCATCCAAGCATGCTTCATGTTGGAAGGGATGGCAAATCTGTAATGTCGCTATTTTTATACCCTGGTAGAGTGCCTAAGCCCCAGAGCACACATATTTGAACAATGTTTTTTTGGGATGGGTAGATGAATTAGTAAATGAAAAACTTAGTGAATTATAAGCTATTTGAGAACAAAGTCCTATTTGTTTTGTTTACAAGAATTTCCCTCTAAATTGGTAAATAATCCAGAATAGAATACAATGAGACCTAAATTAAGGAGTAGGAAAAGTGACAAAACAAAGTGCTGTAAGCATTAAGAAAACAATATAAAGGCCAGCCAAATGGCTCAGTGGATTAAAGTGCCTGCTCAGGCAGACGCAAGGGCCAGAGATTCAATCCCCATTCCATTCCAGGGGTGCCAACCGTGCCCCCCAGGACACACTGACATGGCGATTGAGACTGGGCATGGTGGTGCAAGCCTATAATACCAGCACTTATGAGCCTGTAAACAGGAGGATCACTGAGTCTGAACTATGTAGTGAGACTCTGTACACCCCATAGACTCTATACTAAATACAAAACCAAAAAGGAAAATTAGAATATATTCCATAGATCAATGTAAAGAAATAGCAACATAAAATCAACTGAGACGAATCTTGATCCGAGCGGTAAAGCATTTGGCTCTATCAAGTCTGTCGCACCGGGAGCTCGCTTCAGTAGCACAGTGCCTGCCATGCACAAGGTCCTAAACTCAATTCCTGGTACCAAAAAAAAGTCTGTTTCATAGAAGCATTTCATAAAATCTTTGTAAAATCTAATTCTGTCCTTAGAAACTGCCCTAGATTGAAGTTCTGAAGTCCTAGACAGAGGAATGTTCATGGTAAACACAGCAAATCTGTCAACAAGTCAAGGAGACAGACTTCACTTCCTGCCGAATTCAATGGACGCGCTATCTGACCACTGACTTCCACAGGAACTAGCCCAAACTGAAAGCACATGTAAGCTGCTAGGTAATTTAAGTTCGCTGACTTATTTGTAAGCCCCTGCCACACATCCACCACTCTTTTAGGCACAGTACATGAACAGTTTTTAAACTCAAAGACTAGGCGACTAACTTCACAAATTTGTACTTTGTACTAAGAGAAAATATTTATGCATGTATACGAAACTAAAAAAGTAACAGAAGTATAAAAAAAAATAAGATTATTATCATCAGTATTAGTCAATGTACTTATAAGTATTAGGTCATTGATATCCTGGGGAAATTTTCTTCACTCCTACAGTGCCCTACTATTGAATAAGATGCAATGTATTTGCATCAGTTTTGTTACTGATACAACAAATTATCCCAAATGTGGAAGTTTGAAATAATAGAAATCTATTCTTTCATAAAGATAGACCTAGGGGGTCTAACAATAGTATCAGAAAATTGAAACCAAAGTGTAGGCAGTTTCCCTTCCTGAGTCTAGATCAATGCATTCCTCGAACTTTTCAGTTTCTGGTACTGCCCTAAAGAACATTCTCTGCTTCTCCCCACGTAGGCAGTCGTTGTCATCACTGTTCTTGTCTTCCTTGTCTCCCTCTCCCTCCTCCTCCTTACCATCTCTTCCTAACCGCCATCCTTCATTTCCTTGTAATTTCTCTCCCTCTTCCCACTTGATAATTGTTTATGCCATATTCCCACATTCCAAGCCATTAGCACCTTTGGACTCTCTATCCTTTCTCTGCTTCTTACGTAACTTCTTTAAAGGATATTTCAGCCACAATAATCTCTACTACTCCTTTGCCTATGGTTCTCTCCTTCACCCACTCTAGTCTGGTTTCCCTCTATCACTCACATGACACAGTTCTTAACAAAGCCACCCGTAACTCACACTGCTCAGGAAGATGATTCATTCCTTTAGTAGCCTCTTCCTTTCCCTTTTCCTTACTCCACATTCTCCATCCACTTCTCACTCCTGACCAAGAATGTCAGCACATACTAAAATGTGTTGAAACAAAATACGTCTGAAAAAAAAATCATGGAGTGTAAAAATGTAATTCATTCTTTATTTCTTCCTCAAAGAGCCTCAACTTTGCCTTGTGAGGTAATATGCCCAGATGAAGAAATACCTGCCTCCCCAGCCCTTTAACTTGGATTTGGAAGAACAGGGAGATGTGATATTATTCCTTACCCAAATAATTCAAATAGGGAAGCTCTTGCTCTATGCATTATAAAATGATATTAATTGATACAAGCCTTTTACTTTTTTTCCCTTGTCCTACTTTTTTTCTTCTTAAAAGCAGATGCAAAGTTTTGTATGGGCAAAAACAGTAGTAGTAGTGTGCCATAGGGCAAAAAGTGAATAGAACTTTGTTATGTTCTTATATCAAGTGTATCAAGGTGTAAGCCATGGATTCAAGATGGAAGTGGGAAACTAGAATGATCCTTGGCCCAGATGTTTCCTAGCCTGGACTATTACCTTTACAGCAGCTATTATATGAGAGGAATAAAGCCCTCTTTCAGAAGGTTCTTACTCTGTTTTATGATGATAAGATTATCTTGTTTAATTTATCATGTCTGAACTTACCAGTGTAAGAATTCATACACAAGGTAACAAAAAATGAAATATGAAAAAATGAAGAAAGGGTACATCTTTTGAGAAATGGGGAAATAGCACAACTTCTGAATCCACCAAAATTCTACTACAGAAATAGACTATAAGCAATACATATAACAAAGTGTACTGCAAGAAATTAGCTTAGAGTGCAAAAACTAGCCAGACGCATGCAAAGTCCTTGAGCAAGTCATCAACAAAAAATCAGTCTGAATCATCTCCTGCAGGAGCTGATTGTACACCATAGGCAAGGTGCATATATTAGTATAATGCACATTAAAGCCAAACAATAATCTGAGACCTTCAGCATGGACAAGTTGATCAAGGCAACTCTAGAACTAAAACAGAAGGGTAGTCTGCTAAAATTTTACTTGATCTTTATAAGAAGAAGAACTCTAGGGATTTTGAATAGGCATACAAGTGAAATCACTAAAACACAGAGTCACTGCCTAACAATCCCATGTCAGGCTTACAGTTGGTAGGCCCCTATCTCCTTGAATAAAGGGAGAGAAGATCATTTTGAGAAGGGAAGAGCAGTGTTTCCAAAGGAGTTTAATGTTAGTGTTTCTAAAATTAAAAATACACCTGAAGCCATTTACTAAAATAGTTATGTACTGAAGGAGAAATAATTAGAGGCATGGACTCTGCATTGACACTAATTCCCAGAGATCTCAGGATCATTGTTCTCCATCCATCAAAGTAGGAGATCTGTGAATGTTGGATAAGCACGAAGTTTGTTTCATGTCTGTGCTTCAGTGGACCTATTGAGTATGAACACAGTACTTGTAAGAAATAACTCTGGTTATTTTACCATTTTAATAATGAATAATTATTATTAAATAATTTAATAATTTACATTTATAGGTAAATTACTGAAATGTAAGTTACTGAAAGAAAGACCAACTATAAGCCATTAGAACTATCTCTGTCCAGGAAAATAGTACAAAAAAAGGCAATACTGCACTCCTGTAGACATTGAAAACATCATTTACAGGCCCTTAATACCAATAAGAAAAAGATAAGATCCAAGCATGGGAATGCATGTCTGCAATCTCAGCACTCCAAGAGGTGAGACAAGAGAATTAGAGTTTGTACTGCACCCAGCCTGGAAAATTCAGTAAGTTAGAGAAAGCTTGTTTCAAATTTTTGAAAAGGATGACTGGGGATGCAGCACAGCAAAAAGGCCCTAGGTTAAAATTCCAAGAACTATGAGAGAAAATGAGGAGAAGAGAATGGAAGGAAAAGAAGGGAAAATAATGAATTTTAGAGGTAAATATATATTTCAGTGTACTTCCCAAGTGACCCAAGAAAACCACTAACTGTGAGCAATGTTCAGAAAACAGAAGGCTCTACAAAAGGCCTTGCTGCTGTCCAAAGTACTCTGCTAGTTGGACCAAATCACCCAACAGATCTGAAAGTACCCAAAAAGGTAGTGACAGTGTCTTAGTTACTTTTTACTCGTTGCTGGGACAAATACCTGACACCCAAAATGAAGGAAGGAAAGGTTTATTTAGCTCACAGTTACTGGAGGTTTCAGTCCATACTCAGCTGGATCCAAGGCAGAGAGGCACATGGCAGAGCAGTAGTTCATGGTGGCTGAACAGCAACAATCATGACAGAGGCGACCAACCAACCAGAAGAGCAGAGAGCAACAACGCTAGTCTGTCTCTCTTTAAATTACATCAGGCTCTCTGCCTTAGCCTACACACCTCAAGCCACACCTATAATTCCCAGCAGTACTCAGACAGATAATCTCTAAAACACATAATCCCAGTGACTCATGAGTCAAGTGTCAATCTATAGAAGCCCCCACCCCAGGACTGCATGAGGCTTTGCGGGGACAACTAGACAGAAACCATAACGGAAAGTGACCAGAGCCTTTGCCAAGCCCTTATGAGTGAATTTCAGTAAAAATCCTTGGGATTCCACATCAACATTACACTCAGTTTGAGAAACAGCTGTTAGATTGATGCTGAGCCTTCATACAAACAAAATTTGTCAAAGTTGCCATCAACTTTGATTGTATACTGTGAACTAGGTGTTGTCTATCTCAACAAGCTACGAATTTGGGTGTGCAGAGCAGCACTCAATCATCAAATGGAAATAATAAATATGTGATCAGGCATAATTAATCCCTTAAGACACAAGTAATCTGTATGATGAAATGATCTAAATTCTCAAACCCCCTATCCCTGCCACAGTAACTTCTTTCTCTGAACATCAGTATCTTCTCAAACAGTCTCCTGAGATCATCTGACTAAAGAGCAGAAATCTGTCTTGCATTACAGTGAAGTTCTGCACAATATGCATGCACTACACAAAATGGAGCACCACAATACCATAGCCTTATTTTAAAAGACTTCTAAGATTAAGGGAGATCTTTATAACATCAAGTAACATACCGGATTGTTCTTTTTGGGGGGAAAAGAAATGCCCTAAAATATAAATATAGAAAGAGATAGAGATGTATGTGTATATGTATATGTTTTCACACACAGAGATATACACACACCAATTCATGAGCTATGACTAATGATTTGACAAAATATTTAGGATCTTGTTAAGAACATAAGTAGAAAAGCAGTGACTAGGCTACCTAAGAAGAAGATACAAGGAGACCCAATTTCGAGAGGCACAGAGTATAAAAATATCAGTGACTCTACTGAATGTTCATTGAAGAGTGATCTTGAAGAAGGATTTTGATAATCAGGGGACTTGAAAAGTCAGCCTATTGGTCTTAGGCATTCTTAATCCTTTGTCAGCTTGTTATTGTCCAATAGCTTCATTAAAAAGTGTCCATGGCAGCAAAGATGGAGATTACATGTTGGCTTAGCAGCATGAACTTCCACTCACCAGGACTGATGTAGCTAGAGCTACTACAGAGTGTATGATCTCCTGGCTGCCACCAATAATATTCCCAACCTTGGAAGTATATAGTCTTGGAAGAAGATAGCCCTACTGCTGAACATTGAGATGACCACAGCCCCACCCAATAGCTAGAGTGCACCTGGCAAGCAAGCCCTGAGTACAATAATCCACCTGAGCTATTTGTTGCTTTCTCACCCAGAGATACCAGTATAATAAACGTTTAACATTTGAATGTTAGAAATTGGAATGGATTATTACACCATAATATATAATGTGTTTGGATACCAAACACCTGATATAAATAAAACCTGGTTGAGAAGTTCCAGATATGGGATAGTGATGGGGAGCATCAAGAGAAAGCACTCACTATGTTCCATCTTTTCATTTTATATCTTGGTGCTTCTTCAAATTTTATTTGGCAAGTTAAATCATGCTTTGCACTTACCATTAAGAAGCTAATTTTCAAAAAAGAAGAAGCTAATTTTCAAAATTTAACATTTATTATTATCTGGGTATTAAATTTTCGGTACCAAGGACAGCTCCTCTCTATAACCTGTCCCTTTCTCCTTAAACCCAACCTATGATAATGACAGAAACTTACAAAAATAAAACAGAGAACACTACAGAGACAGTTCATTGAGTGATAAGGACAGCATTTGGGTGTCTCTGACCCAATAAGACCATAAGAATATGATGGATAATAGAATTAAAATTGCTCAACTTGATTAATTTGCCCTTCTGGTAGAACACAGCTCAACTATTTTTAGGTGACCAATGACTCTGACCGAAAATCACATCAACTTCTAAAGCCCTTGCTCTCAGAATACTTTTTACTTACGTGTGAGTCTCCAGGTACCTGAAATTCCAATACGTAAATGATCCTTCTCAAGAAATTTATTTCCTAGAATGATATTACATCTCTTCAACTACATTGTCTTGTTATTGTTATTAAGAGAAAGATTGGCTCTGTGTGCCTGTAGCATAATTTTTCCTTTTTTCTAACACTGAAAATGGGCCCAAAATAAAAGTCCTTATCTCAAATCTTTAACATTTATTTCATTTTCATTTTCCATCATGTCTGTAGTTATTCACTATAAATCCTTTGCAAATGAATTTTGGTCACTTTATTCACTTATAGATATAAAGAGACAACTCTACGTTTTAGCTCAACATTACTCTATAAAAATTTACCTTAATTTTATAATGATTCACTCGCTTCACTGTGGCAATTGTTTTAGCCTGCAAAAGTATATTAAGCTACCCAACAGCATGATTTTCTGTTCTAGCAGCAGCATGTTATTGGTGAGCTACAATCAATTTTTCAGGTAATGAGATGATCTTCTTTACTGATTTTCTTGATTAGTATGTTCTATATTTAATGTATAGTATTTCTATATTTAATGGAAATTTTGATTCCATATTTCTTTTTTATTTTAAGCAACAAAATAAAAAGCAACTGACTTAGAGATTTCCAGGCCATTTTCCAAATTCATCAATTTTGACTCAATGTCATCTACCTTTGTTCTATTTAAGAGTAGTTAGTTGGCTCACCTTAGCTATGGCAACAGCTAAAAAAGCCATAGAATTAGTAGTTGATATTAAACTAACCTAGTAATAGTGACTTCAAAATTTTGATAGATATATGAGATAGACTCATGAGAGATGGCACAAATGTAGTTTCTTTCCATCATGTTATCATACATAGATAAATGCATGACCTGTTCACTTCCTGAGTTTGCAAGAACAAGTTATACACATGGTGTTCTGAAACAAGAAGTTACTCTCTTGTAGTTCTTGAGCTAAACATCTCAAAACATGCCATCAAAAGAGCTGCACTTCCTTAGGAGGCTCTACAGAAAATATCTCCTTGCCTTTCTCTGCTTTTGGTGACTATTCATTCATTGACTCTGGCTCCATTTCTCTGCTGTACTACTCCATGATCACATATGTATAACACCTCCTCTTCTCTGTATTTTTCTTCTCACTCTCTCAAGTCTCCCTTTACTTTCCCCAAATATAGACACTTGTCATTAAATTTAGGGCCCACCGGAGAATCCATCTTATCTCAAGATCCTTGACTTAATCGAATCTGCAACACATTTGCTATTACAAGGAACTAGCATGGATATCTTTCAATATCGCACTTGTCAACTGAAAAAATATGTGGAAGTAAAAGCGTATGTATAATAGAAACCATTCCTAGTGCTAGCTGAGGCATGAGCGAATGTGCCAACAAGCACAACTACAGAAATGAGTAAGCATTAATGCCTATTTTATATCTATAATATGTGATTCTGAGATAACACAAAATGGAAAAACATTTGTTCCAGTTTTCAAATTACTAGAAGAGAATTAAACTATATGGAATTCTAGAAACTTGTAAATGTGACACAGAGAAAAGAAGACCAAAAAGAATATATAGGAATATGCATTTTGAAGAACTAGGTTTGAATCTTGTCTATACTGAACTCTAGGTCAATAGTCATGGATAAGTTATTTTGAATTCTTTGGTTTTGTTAGTGTACAGATAATGTATCTTGTAGTAACAACTGTAATGGAAAGATGCATGGAGAGGCATGTCCACTGAAGTAGCATCAGTTATCTAGCAGGGCAGGTAACTAAACAATGATTCATCCTCTATTTGCTAGCACTCAGGTATGTAATGCTTTCTGCTTTATTGTGTCTTCATGTTAGTGCTAAGATTTATAGGCAGGAAAAGAAGGTTCAGAAGAGGCAACTAACTGTCTGAAGTCTCACTGCTATTAACTAATCCTGCTTAAATCCAAACCTGGTTCATTCTGATTGAAATAAAAAAGGTTATGAATGAAAATTCAGAAATCATGGTATCAAGAGGGCTATACTCCTTTGGGAGGTCCTACAGAGAAACTCTCCTTTTCTCTTCCAGCTCATTGATGACTCAGAAGTCCTTAAATGATCAGATATTTATGTTGTCTTGACATGTTGACTCTGTTTAGAACCCACTGAAAGGTACTGGGGCATGTAAAAAGTGGAGAAAGACTTGAGTCTTGCCCCCAAAAAAACACCAGTGCATTGTGGCTACAGAAAATTCAGTATGATCAGTCATCTTTAGGTTTAGCCATTGGCCATAAAGTCCAGCCCAGCATCAAATGAGAAAATGCTTAGCTACCCTCTTTCTCAAATTTGCCTGTCTAGAAGCAAACCATAACAAACACAATAAAGCATAAGGTCATAGCTTGTGCATGTTTTCCCATTTCATAGGAGTTAACAGGTCTTCCAATCATCACCAGAACCAGCTACAGCCTGTCCACTAACTCCACCTTCCCCAACCACCCACCACCATTCTACAGAGAAGAGACTCAAGTGGATTCAGTTGCCTCTGGACCAGAAAACTTCACATAATTTGCCTAGTTCTGGTCAGTTTCGATGAGAATTACAAAGAGATATCAATTTTTGTCACTTGAAGGCCTAATCCATATCTTAGTCAAGGCTGAGATGACTTGACCCTTTTGGAACTCAAGGTAGATCCTTAGTTAGTGACACCAGCCTGGGTTCTACTCAAGTGTTTACATTTGCTCAGATTTTGTTGTAAGAGAACAAACCTACCATTCTTTCTGCCATGGAGTTTTTCTTATACACAACAATCAATCTATTCAAACTAGTAGGATAGGGAAGAAGTATATAAATGAATGAGATGAACAGGGAGAAGTATATAAAAAGTCTGAAAAGAAAAATGAGATGTATAACACATTATTTAAATTAATAAAAAATAAATAATAATGAAGGGAATGTGATACATATAAAAAATGAGTGAAATCAGCTCTGATCCCAGATCTATAATCTCAGCACTTTGAAGCAGAGGCACGAAAATCAAAAGTTGGACTCACCCTGGGCAACTTAGCATGATGGTATCACCAAACAAATCATAAAACAGAGAAATGCATAATGAACAAAGGAGAAAAGTATTTGGAGGTCTCAGAGAGCATGGACAATTTCAAGCATGTATGTGGGTATATGGGCAAAATAGCATAAAAGCTGGATTTAGAATGATTGTTTTCTTAAACATTTGTCCCCATATTAATTACTCAACCTCCATTATGCATTTGATGAAGTTTTCATTTTATCAAAGGATTTTCTAAAGATAATGCCAATGCCAAGACTCCAAAGAACAAAGCATCCCTATGGTGTAAAGATAAGCTATTTTGACCAACCAGGCCAGGGCCCGGGTAGGACCTCTGCCTGCATGTGTCTCTACCCTGCCAGCCACCAAACTCTGTCCCGGCCCACCCACACTGACTGACCGGGCCTGAGCTCAGGTAAGATCTCTCCATCTGTGCACCCCACGCCTCCCAGTGAAACTCTGGCCCTGCCCACCACCCTGACCGACCAGACTAGGACTCAGGCCTAATGGCCTGCCTGCACCCTTGCTCTGCCACCAAATATCCACTTCCACCCACAGCATGTAATGGATGGGAGCATACTCAGGAACATTAGGGCTGTACCCTTCCACCACCAGAGCTTCTTCCTTGCCCAGAACACAGTTCCAGCATCTACTGTGGACCCCTGCAGCAAAATTCCCAGCAGAGGCTGGGATCAGACACTGCCTGCTAATCCAGAAGTTGAGCTACTTGCCAAAGGAGCACAGTAGGCTCTCTTCCAAAAGCTGCAGCAGGAAGAAGTTGAGCACAGCAGCCAGACCCAGCCAGGCACGTCTGGACAGAATCAAGATTGGTGAATACGGACCCAAATTTTTATAAACACTAACAGAATAACTTCACCAAAGTGCAGAGGTCACTGCTTTACGAAATGACAAAGAGAAGGAGCCAGATGAAATCCCAGGTCCTGAGTCCACCCAGAACAAATACAGGAGACACTGCCATGGAAGAAAATGGGAATCATTCAGCCAAAATCTCTGAATTGCTAACATCTGAGGTAAACAGACAAGTACAGAAACATATGCAGCGGTTCTCAACCTGTGGGTCACAACCCCAGCAGGGGTCGGACAACCAAAACGCAGGGGTCGCCTAAAGCCATCAGAAAATGTTATTTATTTGGAATTACAATTTTGAAGAAGCCACCAAAATTAGTTTTTGGTTTGGGGTCACCGCAACATGAGGAACTGTATTGGGGGCTCACAGCATTAGAAAGGTTGAGAACCACTTAGGAACTCAGATCAGAGATAACAGCCGAAGTTAAGCAAGAAAGAAAGAAAGAAGGAAGGAAGGTAAGAAAGAAAGAAAGAAGGAAAGAAAGAAATGCATCAATTAATAGAATCTGAAATGGAAAAACAACTGTAGAGAAGTATAGGGGAAAACAGTCCAAAAATAATCTATGTAGTAAAAAACAAGAAAGGCATCTCTAAATTAATAGCATCTAAAGTAGGGGAACAACTGCAGAAAGGTAGAAAGAAGATGAGAGCAGAAATAACCTCTGAAGTAGAGAAAGAAAGGATAATTACAATGAAAAACTTAAATACCACTAAAGAAGAAAATGCTAAAAAAAAAAATTAGAGAATAGAAAATGGATGGATTCCCTGAATGAGCAATATAGGAAAGAAATAGATCTCATGAAACAGTTTCAAAGAGATATACAAGAAAATAAAATCTCAATCACAAGCTGGCAACACCTTATGAATGAAAGTGAAGATAGAAATTTACATCTTGAAGACACAGTCATAGCTAGTGAAAAGGTAAGAAAGGATCTCTTAAAAATAACTAGGATGCAGGAAAAAATAATTCACCATCTGCAAGATGATGCAAAAATGAACAATAAAATGATTAATATGAACCAATGAGAAGGAAGGAGTCAATAAAAATGATACAAAAAGAATATGGGCAGAAGTAGTAGCAGAAAACTTCCCAAATATGAGAAAACAATGAGATATTCAAGTAAGTGAAGCATACAGAACTCCAAATAACATCAACCCCACTAAAAACACACACAGGCATATAATAGTCAAGATCCCACAAATCCAGCAGCAGAATAATATGCTAAAAGCCACTAGAGAAAATAAACAGATTACATTAAAAAGGAAAACCCATCAAAATAATGGCAGATTTCTCTTCACAAACAATGAAGTAAAAAAGAACATGGAACAGAGTGCATTAAGTCCTCCATGAAAATAAATTCCAGCCCAGACTCCTATCCACTGAAAAACTCTCAAGTATGAGAGAGAGGTGAAATATATCCACAACAAGAAACAGCAAAAGAATTTCCTGATATCAAAGCCAACCCTACAGAGTATACTGAAAAATATTTTAGAGAGGGACCAAAGCAACCAGAACTCCACAAATGAGAACAGCAATAACCCATCACGTAGGCCAACCAATTAAACACAGGAGGAAAAGGGGTAAGCAGTAGTAAGTAAAAGTTATGTCAATCATAAATCAATACATTTCAATTATAACCATCAATGTAAATGGGCTCAATTCTCCAATTAAAAGAAATAGACTGGTAGAGTGGACAACGAAGCAAAATCCAACCATATGCTACATACAAGAAACACACTTAACTCATAAAGAAACTTATAGGCTAAAACTTAAAGGATGGAAAAAAATAGTACATGCCCCAGCATCTCAAAAAATAGCAGGATTAATAATCCTGTTTGCAGACAGTCCAAACTTCAAACCAAGATTAATAAAACAAATCAGAGATGGCCACTACAAACTGGCTAGGGGAAAAATTCAAGAAGAAGAGATGACACTCATAAATATGCACTCAGCACGGGCAGGATGGCTCAGTGGTCTAAAGCGCCTGCTTGGGAAAGCTTGGGCGGCTTCAAGGACCGCGGTTCGATCCCCGGCACCACATGCTGCGCCAGCCCTGTTCTTGGGGTGGGCTGAGCCGGCCATAAAAATGAGTGAATAAACAAACAAAGGTTCTGAAACAAGAAAAAAATAAAATAAAATAAAAAATGCTTAAAAAAAAAGAAAAAAACACGAGAGCACCAAGTTTCATAAGACAAATCCTAATGAACAAGAAAAATCTACTATCCAATACCACAATCTTAACAGAAAACCTTAATACGCCTTTATCCAAAAAAGAAGGGTCAAGCAGACAAAATATCAGGAAAGAAGTCGCAGAACTGAATCAGAACTTGGAACAATGGAACTTGGTGGACATTCACAGAGTATTCCATCCAACCACTTCAGAATACATTGTTTTTCTCCTTCACATGGGACATTTTCCAAAATAGACCACATAAGTCATGATTAAGTATATGCAAGAAAACAGAAATTATCCCATTCATATTACCTGACCACAGTGCAATGAAACTGGAAATAAATGACAGAAGAAACCATGAGAAACCCAGAAATACATGGAAATTTAACAACACCCTTTGAGGCAACCAGTGGGTTACAGATGAAATTAAATAAGAAATTAAACAATATCTATAACTTAAAGAAAATTCAAACACAACCTACTGGAATTTATGGGATGCAATGAAAGCAGTTCTTAGAAGGAAATTTATAGCTATGAACTCACACATTGAGAAAACAGAATGTTAACAAATAAGTAGTCTCATGCAGCACCTAAACCTACTAGAAAAGGAAGAGCAAACAAAACCAAAAGTCCAAAGACAGGAGGAAATTAAAAAGATTACAACGGAAATTAATTCAATCAACACAAAGAATTAATGAATCCAAAAGCTGGTTCTTTGAAAGATTAAATGAAATTGATAAGTCCCTAGCTAACCTCATCAAAAAGATGAAAGGAAGGACTCAAATTCAAGCAATAAGGAATGAAAAGAATCAAATTACTACAGACCCAGCGAAATTCAGAGGATCATTAATAGCTACTTGTAGAATCTGTACTCTCACAGACTGAAGACATAGATGAAATGCACAGATTCCTGCAAAGGTATAAATTACAAAAACTTAATCAAGAAGATGTAAGAACACACAATAACCCAATAACAGCCAATAAAATAGAACATATAATAAAAATCCTACCGAAAAAGAGAGTCCAAGTCCTCATGGATTCACCAATGAATTCTACAAGAAATTTACAGAATGCATAATTCCAATACCCCTCAAACGTTTCAGTGAAATTTAAAAGGAAAAAGTCCTCCCAAAATTATTCCTAGAGGTAAGTATTACACTGATACCAAAACCACAGAGAGATGCAATGAGAAAAGAGAACTGCAGGACAATTTCTCTCATGAACATAGATGCAAAATTCCTCACAAAAAGAATACAGCAAATCACCAAGAAGATTATACACTACGACCAGGTAAGATTCATCCCAGGGATGTAAGGATGGTTCAATATATGCAAATCTATAAATATAATACACTATATCAATAGAGCCAGGCCAAAATCACATTATTGTCTCAATTAATGCAGAAAAGGCTTCTGACAAAGTCCAACACTCATTCATGTTCAGAGTCCTACATGAATGCTTTCATGTTCTCTTGCAGCCTAAACTGACTAGAAAAGGAAGAGAAAACGAAACCAAAAGCCCAAATATGGGAGGAAATTATAAAGATTAGAGCAGAAATTAATGGAATTGAGACAAAGAAAACAACAAAAAGAATTAATAAATAAAAAAGCTGGTTCTTTGAAAGAAAATTGGAATAGAGGGCCTCTACCTCAATCTTATAAAAGCCATCTATAAAAAACCAACAGCTAACATAATTGTAAATGGGGCAAAACTGAAATATTTTACTCTCAGGTATGGTACAAGACAAAGATGTTCTCTATCACCACTCCTACTCAACATAGCTCTGGAATCATAGCTACAGCCATTAGACAAGAGAGAGAAATAAAAGGAATAAGAATAGGTAAAGAAGAAGTTAAACTATCATTATTTGCAGAAGACATGATAATATACTTGAAAGGCCCAAAAAACTCCATCAAGAAGCTACTAGAGCCGGGCGTGGTGGCTCACGCCTGTAATCCCAGCACTCGGGCGGCTGAGGCAGGAGGATTGGTGCGAGTTCGAGACCAGCCTGGGCTACAAAAGTGAGCTCAAGGCGAGCCTCAACTGCATAGCGAGACCCTGTCTCAAAAAGGCAAAAAAAAAAAAAAAAAAAAGCTACTAGAACTAATACACAAATTCAGTAGCATAAGATACAAAGGCAACACACAAAAGTCAATAGCATTCCTCTGCACAGATAACAAACACACTGAAAGAGAAATTAGAGAAAAAATACCTTTTACAGTAGTACTACAGAAAATGAAATACTTAGACATTAATAACTAAAGACGTAAAAGATGTATTCAGTGAAAACTAAAGTACTCCAAAAAGGAGATCCTAGAGGATTTCAGAAAATGGAAAGATATTCCCTGCTCCTGGATAGGAAGAACCAACATTGTGAAGATGATCATACTACCTAAATTTTTATACAGTGTAATGTAATTCTTATCAAAGTGCCATCAACATACCTCACAGACCTGGAGAAATCATTCCTAAAATTTATTTAGAACCAAAAAAGACCTACAATTGCAAAGATAATCCTGGGCAACAAATACAAGGCAGGAGGCATTACAGTTCCTGACCTAAAGTTACACTACAAAGCAACAATGATAAAATCAGCATGGTATTGGCAAAAAAAATAGACCTGGGGATCAATGGAATAGATTAGAAGATACAGAAGCAAATGGAAACACATTCAGCCACTTTATCTTTAACAAATGGGCTAAACATGTTTAGTGGAAGAAAGATATCCTCTTTAGCAAATGGTACTGGAAAAACTGGTTCTCGCCATGCCAAAAATTAAAATTTGACCCAGGTCTAGCACCATGCACTAAACTAAAGTCAAGGTAGGTTAAAGATCTAAATACTAAAAGAAAAATATTAAATCTCCTGGAAGAAAAATGGGGAGAAAATCTTGAAGATAAACGGTTAGGCAAAGTGTTCATGGACAAAAATCTAAATACACATTTAATACTTCAAAGAATCAACAACTGAGACCTCCTCCAGCTAAGAAGTTTTTGCACCTCAAAAGAAATAACCAACAGAGTGAAAAGACAACCCACAAATTTCAAAAAGATTTTAACTAATAAGTATGCAGACAAAGGTCTTCTATCTAGAATTTATAAAAAACTAAAAAACATTAGGGTCCCAAACTTCAAACACCCAATCCAAAAATGGGCATCTGATATGAACACACACTTCTTAGAGATATATATTCAAGAAACCCATAAATACATCAAGAAACACTCCACATTAAACACTTGGATAACACCTAACCCCAGAAAGAACAGCTATCACAAAGAAATCAACCAAAAACAAATGTTGGAGAGTCTGTTGGGAAAAAGGAGCCTTTCTCCGCTGCTGGTGGGAATACAGACTGATACAACCATTATGGAGAGCAGTGTGGAGACTCCTTAAAAAACCAAAACTGGAAATTCCATTCAATACAGTTATCCCCCTACTGGGAACTTTCCCAGAAGAACTGAAAACGTCATATCATAGTGATATGTGTGCACTATGTTTATAGCAGCCTAATTTGTAATAGCCAAATCTTGGGGGGAAAAAAGCAGAATGCCCATCATCTGAAGAATGGTTGAAAATATATGGTAATTTTATATAATGGAATATTATTCAGCTATAAATAATCATAAACTATAAGACTTCATATATAAATGGATGTACCTTGAATGGATAAACTCATAAGTAAAATAAACCACACCTACATGTGTAAATATCATAGTCTCCCCAGTGTAAGAACTCAAAAGAAGAAATAAAAATGGAGAGGCTTAGCACAGCTGAATGGAAATCAAGCACTTAAGGGTTAAAGAAGTGACTGAAAGCAGAAAAGATAGGAAGCATGGCAGGGGCAAAGCTATGCACAGAATTAGATAACAGTCCTAAGAACCTCCAAAAGGTTTATCACACTGAGGATAGCAATGTGTAACACTAAAGCTATTCTTACAATGCCTGTCATTCTGGTCTTTTAGATGTGAAATTACACTAATGTAATTTCAGATAGTGTTATACTCTCTCAAGTAAATGGTTGGTTTACAAGAAAACAAAAAAGGGTATTAAATGAGAGTAAGAGACTAGGAAAAACACTGTAGGATTGACATGCTATAATTTTATATATCCTTAGATTTCTAAATTTCTCTATAAAACTATGTGACTGCATTTATCACATTCTATAGAGATTTATTAGAATATCAATGATTGATAGACAATACCAATTCCAAGTTAGGTCTAAGATGTTTGATAGTCAGAAAGACAGTGATTTAAGCTCAAATACCTATGTTATAGAGTAATATTGTCACTAAGCTTTTCTTCTAGGGGGTAAAAATATAATTTTACAGAGCAAAAATTAGAGAAAAAGAAGGGCTCTAAGGACAGCCAATATTTTGGCCCTAGCCCTTCAAGTTCAGTGAGAAATCAAAACATAAAAGAACCTGTGCTATAACATCCTAGAATTCATTGGTGTCCCAAATTTCCTGTTCAGTGATATTATGGGGCTACAGAGGAAAGGGACTGAAAGATATATAAGGTGCCTAAGGAGAGTCACCTAGAGAGAAAACATTTTCTCAGGCTTTTACAGAGAGCGCACTGGTCAAGCAATGGCTGTGACTCATCCAGATGGTTGACACTGACAACGGTTCTACAAAGCACTGTATATACTTTCAAAGTATATCCTGGGGGGATTTTACTGACCTTGGGAGATATAAAACTTATATTTTTTTATACACGTCTTGCTTTAACTTGCCCTTAACCACCCAGCAGAAAAATTTAACCACAAGGCATAGACGTAAAGCTAGATTATTATGCTGAGCTGTAAAAAGCTTAAATCAACAACTCCAACATTGTGAGTTTTGCAAATAAGCCATGGTGATTATGGAACATTGAATTATATATGCAATTACTTTCTCTTAGTTCAATGAGAAGAAATTTTCTTGTACCAACAATGATTAGAGAAATTATCACGTCTACACCCTGTCCTCTGTATAACTACTAGGAGGACAACAATATACATTGTATCAAATATTGGGAACATATTACTAACATGTTTTGAAACTGTCACATTGTTATTTCTCATTAAAAATAATAAAACAAAAAAAGATAAGCTATTTCCCAAAAGGAGATGGGTATGTTAAAGTGCTTGTAAACATTCTGCTTGACCATACTGATTTTCTATGCTGAAGAGGATTCTGACAATAAAAAAAAGTGATTCCAAGATTCTCAGAATCAGTTGCCGAAAGTCTCAACAACATGCTATTCAGGGAATACAGGTTTGTTTCAAGTGTACACTCAACCACCTAAAAGGTATGCCTATAAGTGCTTCCTGTAACTCTGTGCCAGTGGAAACTTCCCTGAGTTTTATAAGCTGTGTTCCTTTTTTTAGCAGAATATATTTATTGGGGGAAAGAAAGTTCCTGTCCAATACAGGGACAGAAGAGCGGCCTGAGCAAGTTGTCTTCATAAGCTTTATTCTTAGCAGACTCAGTCAAAGAGCAAGTCAAGCAGGTGCAAGGTCCATCTACTCATCACATTTCAGAGTTGGCATAAATCACCAAGATGCATACATGTAATTACAAAACCTGCAGCTAATTCCAATGCACTGAAAGGCTGATGATGATGTAGTGTGTAGATTAGACCGCCCTGGCCATTACCTACTTTCTCTTCATTTTAGCACTAGCAATCTTCCCCAAATATTATGCTGGCAAGAATTAAAAATACAACTCAAACCACTGTGCTAAAAATTTAGTCTCAGAAAAGAGAGTAGATAAGTATGGAAGAAATTAACTGCAAAGAGATTTTTGGATTACGTGTGAATTTGAACCGTTAGTGCTTTCTCCTAGCCAGTTTTACTATGAAAATCTATGTTCATTTACATCATACTTTGCAGATCTTTCTTAAATTTAGTACTTGTGTGTGGACTCTTCTCCCCTTTTAATATGCAACCACAATCAAAAGGATTAGCTTAGGTTTACAAAAAGAAGAGCATTATTTTAGTCTCATACTAACACCAAGAAGAATAGAAGAAATAATTATACTTTATGATTCACATTACCTAACACAGTATGAAAAACATAGCCAGAGTTACCTTCTGCTTCAATCTATTCAAGTGCCCACAGCCTATATCAAGGGACTTTTCCTACAACAATATCTGGAAAATGTCACTCAAGGTAGGTAAACACCACCCCACTCACTTGGGAAGGACAGAGTATTTGTTCAATAAAAATTTAATAGACTTCATTTTTTCCTGTTTCTCTCTTTGGCCTTTTCCTGGTAAGTAGATCTGGGCATGAACTTTAAAGCCTAATTTGATGACTGATATTTTCCTGGATTATTGAGCTGTTTGTCGAGAATTGTTTCACTCCTATTACCAGGCATCGTCTGAGTCTGCAAGACCTGACTCACTTGGCATACGGAAAAGATAAAAATAGTGACCACATAGCTGTCCTTTATTTAGTGTTTACCAAGCATTTGCCATTTATAAGGCACTCAGCCAAGTTCTTAGTGGCTTATTGTATGAACTGGTCACAATAGAGTAGAGCCAGCAAGCAGCTCTCTTCTTTCTCATCACTGGCTTGGCATCAAAGCTTCCTGTCCCCTTCACCCAAGCCATTCTAGACAACACCTCGAAACTCTTCCACCACCCGTCATCCTCTTAAAAACTCACTCATGTGCTAAACATCCAGTAGAGTCATAGGAAACATGGTTACACGTATTCGTAACCTCCTTCCTCTCCTAGTTTAAGGCCTGGCCTACAGGTCAGACATGCACTGTAGGTGTGGATGCACACATCTACCTCTTACCTTTTTCCATCTCTCATGCTCCGTGTTTCCCTTGTCCCAGTGTCAGAGAGCCAAGAAGAAACAAAAGCAAACCACAAAAACTCTCCTGATTCCTCTCAGCTGGACATCAAGCCGTTGGGTAATTAAGGTGTCCATACTTAGCAGCTCTAAAGCTATGTTGAGCTCTTTAACATGGACAAAAGCCTCTCTGACAAAGCTGTTCAATATTCCCTTCCTGTCTTCAGAAGCCTCTAGCCACTAGTGTTACCTTTCATGTTTGTAGTTGGCATTGGGAACAAAACTTTTCAAAATGACCAGAGCCCTGTTACCTTCCACTAGAGGAGTGTGTAGTCCTTAGGAGCTCATTAATCATTATAAATTGGCCCAATGCATTCCTCCTTCCCTCAACCTCTGTACCAGGCTCACTCTCCCACCTTCAGAACTCTCCAGGAAGGACATGGTGTCCATGTAAATGTTCACATGGTGACATAAGACAATTTTGAGGTCTCTTTATTTCTCCATGTTCTACTATAATGCCCAAGACTAGCAGATACCGTTTTTCCTTCTGGACCACTGCTGATCTCTGTGGGGGGTTTCTGAGACATTCTAGTGTTGAGGGGTAGCAAGGAACTGTTGAGAACACATAGGGAAAAAGCCAAAGACGTCCATTCCTACAGATTCCTTCCAATAAAACACTTTCAAAGTATTTTAGTGAGCTAAATGTGGATAATAAGATGTAAGTTGTGGGATCACTACTGGCTAGGTCACACTTATCATCTGATTTCCAAGACTGGCTTGAATATAACTACTGCTTTTTTTTTTTTTTTTTTTTTTTATTGTCTGTCAAGGATATAGGTGCTTGCAGGTAAGAAGAGCAGGTAAGATTAAACCTATGTCGTCTATGCAGTAAGGTCTACACCCATCTCAGCATGAACATTTGTCCTGGCTCCTTCACAAGAGCAACATGCCTCGCTGACCCTTTGTCCTAGAAGGCACTAATGTACAGAGCAGTGTCAGCTCTTTTGCTGTTTGTCTGGAATCTTAGGAAATAAACAATTGGGTCGTTGGGGAGATAGCTCCGAGGCACAAGTGCCTGCGTGGCAAGTGCAAGATCGTGAGTTTGAACCCCGGTCCCGCAAAAAAAAAAAAAAAAAAAAAAAAAAAACAATTGGACTTTAGTTTCCCATAATGGTACACTTCAGTTTTTTTCACAAAAGATTCACTAAATGGCTCGTTGTGGTGGCAAACACCTGCAATCCTAGCGATGAGGAGGCTACGACAGGAGGATTACTATGAGTCCAAGCTGGGTAACAAGACTATCTACCAAATTAATAAAGAAATAAATAAATACATAGAAAAAAGATACAGTAAAAGTTAGCCTCCATCTGGGGAAAAAGATATGGAATGGCCCAGTCTATACACACACACACACACACACACTCCTTTATTCTGCCAGCAACTCTACAAGGAATCAACCATTAACCTTATTTTTTGGGTAAACAATCTGAGGCTCAAAGAAGTTTCTTCAACTTCCTAGTATGGTTTGTAGCCATACCAAAAATCAAATACATTACATTTCAGTGAAATATAAATATTTACATGAAGTAGAATAAAGATCACAAATGCTATTATTTCTATCTGGTCAGGTTTTATGAACTGAAAAGTACATTTTTAAAATACTTTTCTCTGTGCTTTGGCACATGGGATTAAGAATCTGTAGCTGAACTGCCCCAGGTTGTTCATTCATTAAAGAAAGAAAATTGACCTGGTTGAGTCACAAACTTGCTGGGAAGAACAAAAGATGCCAAGGAACAGTGTTCCTGCGTTTTCATATTAAGTTTGTCCAAATTCTCCCACTCCTGTGAGGCAGGTATCTTTGTTATTCAATTTTTACAAAGGAAATAGCGTTCAAAATGTTAAACGAACTGCAAAGGAGGAAGTTGAGCTCAGGCAGGACACTTTCTCCACTTTACTGGGGTCTCGCTCCAAATGGACTCAGTCAAAACAGAAGCCCAGTATCCAGAACCCAGACACTGCAAAACATTCAAAAAGGGAACAATTCTGATCATCCTAGAAGAAACCCTTCCTGCTCTAACTCCATAGGAGAGTGCCAACGGGCACAAACTGCAAAGTAAGGAGCCAGCACCTCCTGGTCAGACCGGCATGATGTCACCTGCCGGTGACATCAGCAGGGCACTGGATGGCCCTTGTGTGATTGCCCCAGGTGAGCTGCTCCAGACATGCTTCCTGGAGAGAAAGGAAACCTTGCCACACAGGAAGGCGTGAGAAGAAAGCAGAGATGATCAAGAGAGCACATATTACATATTTTCAGTTGATTATATCTTAATACTCAATGAAGAAAATAGTATTTCCTAACAGGCTGAAACTTTTGGAGCCACAACCATAGCTGGAAGCTATTGTTTGAAAATAAATTGACAATTTCTCATGGTCCAGTTTGCTCCTGACTAAGCAAGTAACTTCAAGCAAACCCTGAAGTCTGGGTAAATGCCGTGTTTTCTATTTCACTTATCTCACTTTCAGGCTTCTTCGGCTAGGAAAATAGGAGGAGTGTGTGTGTGTGTGTGTGTGTGTGTGTGTGTGTGCCTGAAAAATGGTTCCTTGTCCCATAAATAATCAGAAATCAGCCTCTTCCGGGAAAATTATGAAGAAACACTTGTTCAGAAGGAATCTGGTCCCAGGCCATGAGTTTCAGTAACATTTGTTGAATGTTGGCTGAGTGCTAGAGGCATTGTGGTGAGATCTCCAAATGCTGCTAGATGTTTACTGCCAACACAAGTTTACAGAAAATCAACTGAGTTATCCTTTCACTGGAGGCCAGGTGCTGAGCCTACCACTTTGTGTGAATAGCTCACATTTCATACAATGTCAAGGAAACCCCTAGGCACAGTTACGCCAGAGCACGGCAAGGATGCAGATGCTCAAAGAGTGTCAACCAGTAACAGTGTACAAGGCTTGAGAAGCAGGAAGCCAACTTGACATCTAAGTTACTTACATCTCCTTAAGCCTCCCTTTCCTCCTCTAGTAGGTGAACTGTGCTGGTTCACATAGCAGCGGTTCTCAAACTCCCATGTGCACACAAAAACCTGAGCTGGGTTAAAATGAAGGCTTTTACTTGGGAACTATGGGAGTAGCCTGCGATTGTACATTTCTAGCAAACCCTAAGCTAATACTTGTACTTCTGACCTGAAGACCATATTTTTTTAATTGGTTAGTTTTGTTTTGCTTTCAAAGTATTTTCTATGTTCTCTTTACTGGCAAATTTTCACACATATATGCATTCTTTTTTATTAATGTATATTAGTAGCAAAATAGTGAGATTTGCCTTGGTATAAGGTCCAAGGTCCATGAATATAATATATTTTGATTATTTTAGACCCCATTGCTCTTCTCTTCCTTTCTCTCCTCTGTCCTGATTCCCTTCCTCATCTCTGAAAGTCTACCTTCTAGCTTCCTGTGCAGCTCACATTTTGAGAAGCACTGATGCCCTGAGGTTTTGTTTTGCTTGTTTCAAGAGTTGAATGACATTATGTATACCTCAGTGCCAGTTTAGGTGGGCACTGTCATGCTGGTTAAGTATCCTAGACAAACTTCCACCCAAAAATGAACGGCCATCTGATGACATTTTATGATATTTGGTAAAGCAACAAAATATCTACCAGCTCACACACAGAAGTCAACATTAGAGTTGAAAATGAAAAACTGAGTATAGATCTCAATTTGTAATAGTAATACCTGACATGATCTAGCTATGTGTAAAGCCTTGACCGCTGGCAGGCTTCATGAGGCAGATCTCATGCGTTCAAATTTTTAATCATTTATTTATTTATTTATTTATTTATTTATTTATTTATTTGGTACAGGATCTCA
The DNA here is from genome assembly GCA_004027025.1 of Myocastor coypus. Lineage (NCBI taxonomy): Eukaryota > Metazoa > Chordata > Mammalia > Rodentia > Myocastoridae > Myocastor > Myocastor coypus. The sequence continues at coordinate 56,312 of PVJA010003137.1, forward strand.
TTATACAGCTCATACTCATAGTGATCCTCCTGTCTCAGCTTCCCCAGCACTAGGATTATAGGGGTGCACCACTATGCCTGGTTTCAGTGGCCAGCGTGCTATGCACCAGGGTTCCTGGGCTGGCCCTGCATGCAGCGTCAGGGAGCAAATCTGGGTCCTTACACTTACCAGGCAGACACTTAGGCTGCCAAGATATATCCCCAGCCCCTCATGGGTTCAAATTCTGATCAGTAGTTTCTTGTCTGTGAGATCTTGGACAAGCCAATTACCCTTTCTGAGTTGAAATTAACCTATACGCAAAAAAAAAAAAAAAAAGCTGATAAAGGAATATAACACATGGGATTTTAATTAAGATTAAACAAGTTTATATATTTAAAAATCTTCAAACAGAAAACATCACAGACACAGTACACATCAATAAAACAAGCTTCATTATAAATCTTTAATAAATGAATTGACTTCTCTCATTTCTGGGTGAAGGTCATTTCTCACATCTGGTAGAATAAGAAAGTGCAGAGGATAAAAAGAAGTAATGTATGTGGAAGCATTCTAACAGGTTAGAACAGCCAGATCTGCTGTGAAATGAGAAAACATTTTTTAGTTTGTGTCACATTTCATCTTGGTAAAATGAAAGATGAGATGCTTGGTGTGCATTGTTTCTGGAGTGAGCTTTCTCTGATTTCTCTAGCTGTGTGACATCTCCAGGTGCTGATCTGCCAAAGCTTTTACTCTTACACAATCAGAGGTCATTGGCAGGAGGAACTAACACCAAGGTGAAACAAATATGAACCTGAACATAACCACTACTCAGAACAAAAACAGGTTTGTAACAAAAACCCCTCCCAGAGAGGGACCCTATGTTCTTCACACTCTCTTTACCATCCACACAAGTCCATGCCCTTGACAGGCACAAAAGGTTGACATAAGAGGCCTGCTGAGGGGAGGATATGGGCTCCCTAGAGCCCTGAAAGATAGTGATGCTGAGTAGACTGAGTCTTCTGTATTCGATATCGCTGCTACACGAAGTAGAGCTGTTGGCCTCCAGTAGCAGAGAACTATTCTTCTCATACAATGATGGACTTATCCCTCTTCCCCACTAAGGAGCACCCCAATTTATCACTCATTACACACACACAAAATACCAAGAGGCAGTCCAGTATAGATAGTGAATACGGGCTGTAAGGAAAACTGGAATCAATACCCTACTCATGTTACCTAACATATGTGTAAACTTTAGAAAGTGACATATCTGTCAGCATCTTGGTTCTCTATACAATTAAAATACAATTGTACCTCTTTACATCAGTTGTCTACTGCCACAGAACTGTAACTGAAATTCAGCATCATAAAAAGTGTTTTCTGTGGGTCAAGTCCAGACGTGCTTTAGCTGGGTGATCCTATCTCAGGGTCTCTCAGAAATCTCCACTCGGGCTTCTGGCCAGAAGTCCATCACCTGGGAGAAGTACATCTGTTTACAAATGCCTTTATGTAATACTTGGAAACGTTTATTTCCCTCCTGAATGTAGGATGGGGTCCTCCATTTCTCACCAAGAAGGAAACTGTAGTATTCTATGCCATAACCTCTGACTGCAACCTCTGAAGCAACATGCCATCCTTTCTGCCCTTGCCTGTTGGTCGTAGATGAACCCTGAGACAATGTGGAAAGTGGCTACACAACGTTGTGTGCACCACGAGTTGGGGAACATTAGTATCCTCCTTAGAATCCAGGTATCTGTATCCCACTACCTGATGGACTTATTGAGAAAACTAGTAAACTCATATGTGTCAAAGTCTTAGATTAAGATCCAAAACATCATAAGCACTTGATAAAATATTGAAATTATCATGTTGAGGTTATTGTTAGTTTAAGCAGTAGGATCTTAAGCAAACACCAGGTATCAAGAATAAATGTGTAGGAGTTTTCATTCTCTCACATGACAAAGACAAACAATGGTGGTGTCAACTTTGGGTTAGGGACTCAGTTTTGTTACTCAGAACTACCCCCATTCCTGCCACTGTCGCTCTTGATGTAGGCCTGTGTTTCTTATGAGCAAAAGAAACCTATCAGGAATAGAATCCCAGTGGAAGACAAAGGCAGGAGGAAGGAGAGTGGGTAGAAGTGAGGACAACGCTATTTTGTTTGGTTTGGTTTTATTTTTCTTTTAGTAAAGGGAAAGTATTTTCAGAAGCTTTCCAGATGACTTTCCCATGTATCTCATTAGGCAAACATATGCCTATCCTGAACTTCATAAAAAGGCTGGAAGATATCTCCCAGTTTTTGAGATGGTGATCTCAGCAGACTCGTCATGGACATCAGGGAAGGGAGCTCAGGGCACCATAACAGAATACCACAGAGTGCTGACTTAACAGTAACTTTTCACAGCTCAAGATACTGGGAAGTCCAAGATCAATGCAACTATTGCTTCAACTCTCACTGAGAGACTTCTTCCCACCTTGCTTACACGAACTTTTCTTGCATGGTGATCTCTTTTGCTTTCCTTCTCTCATCACAAACCGAAGGACCCACCCTCATGTCTTCCTCTAAGCCTACTTAGCCCTTGGAAGCACCACTCCCTAATGTCGTCACATCAGAAGTTAGAGCTCTGAGATATGAAGGAGGGCAGGGGTGATGTGGAAACATTTGGTCATTACAAAGGAGTTATCCAAGAGTCTGCCAATCTCCCCATGCAAGTTATACCATTTGACACACTTTAGGATAATTCTTTTCCCTTAGAATAGAAATATGAATAAACTGGAAAGGCTGTTCCATTCTCCAAGCAATACTTCTTCATTTGATTACATATTGTTGACCTGGCAGCATTCAGAAAATAAAGTGCTGAATATAGCTGGTAAGTTTCTTCAAATTTGCTAAAGCTGGGCAAGACAGATAGCTCAGTGGATTAATGCACCTGCTTCAGCAGAGCACAGCAGCCGACATGCTGAGATGGCAACTGAGGCTGGGTGTGGTGGTGTGTGCCTATAATCCTAGCACTTGAGAGGCTTAAAACAGGAGAGTCACTTCAAGCCCAGCCTATGTAGTAAGATCCTGTACACCCTGTGCACCCTATAGACTTTGTCCTAAATTCATAAAAAAAATTTAAAAATAAAAAAAATTAAAAACTAAATTGTTAAATCTCATCATAATTTAAGCAGTATCAGGGCAGTCTTACTGAAATGCTTTATCTCCATATCTTACTTGGTAGTGAACATAATTTAACATTCACTGAATGACAGAGTTGCCATTGGGTATCAACTGTCACACTGTGCACAAATATCCTGCTATCCTCAGAGACCACTTGCTCTAATTCTAAATTCTTCTATCTTGTTCAGTGTGTCATAAGTAGGCTACACTATATCATAAAAAGCCTGAAGTTTTGTGCAAAAGTACCTCCTCCCTTAAGGCATGTTTGTTTTCTTCTGTCATTTCTATCTCCTTGAAACTTCTAATCTTAGTGCCTGCTACTGTTTGTACTTTAACAATAACTTAGAACAGCATGGAATAACATCAGGGGAGCAAAGAGGAGCCCCTAGTACTCCCACAGGAACATGGTGGTAAAGAAGGTGCCAAAACCAGGGAGTTCAGAAGTCTCCAAATACTTCCTCTCTACAGGACAAGTATGCCAGGCGGCTTGCTCAGTCACCCCTTCAGTGATCTGCAGAAGGCCTGAGCAGCTTAAGGGTACCTGACTTATTACTCTGAAAAACCAAGGTGGGGGTGTGAGAAAGTGAAGATGGAGCATTCTTTAACCACTGCTGTGGTTTGAATGTGTCTTCCAAAAGTTCACGTGTTGAGAACTTGCTCTCCAGCACAGCAGTTTTGAGAGGTGGAGGTTTGGAAAAATGATTGTCATTGCGGTGCTTCCCTTAGAAATGAGCTAATCTGTGTATAAATTAATGAATCAATGGGTTATTGTGGAAATGGCTTTGTTATAAAAGTAAGCTCTCTGCTGGGCATGGCATTGTCTCCACAGTGCTGAATAAGGCTGTAAACTGGCACCAGCAGGGAAATGAAGGCTCAGCTCTATGTTTAGCAATTTCTTGCAAAGTCTGAAATGATCTCAAATGTCCTCACTATTCAAGAGAGGCAAAGATACATAATAATGGAGTATCAATAGCTTTCAAAATTGTATCAAATTTTATAATTAACCAGCTGAATCATCCTTCCTACCTCTATGGTTTTAACTTAAGAAAATTTTATTTGCCAAGGCCAGTGAACCAGTTGTTTTAGGCAAAACCCTGACTAGATTTCTTGGCCTATTTATGCCTTGGTCTATTGATGTTTCTTGGTATCATCCTTCACAATTGTTAAGTGATGGTCTTATCTTCGGAAGCAAGCATAGTTTGTTCTGACAAGTTCCTTGTGTTCTTGGCATTCCTATAGTGGAGTCATCTCAAAATGAAAGCCCACTGATGCTTTACATACACTACTTGTCATAAGTAATTTAGGGACAGCAGCAGTAGGATAAGTATGTGGTGAGTTCTCACTATAGTGTCATGATAGTAGTCAATGCTTATAGTAGTAGTTGTGCACCTGGACTAGTGAACAACACCTGTTGCTCAGGATTCTAGTTTGCAAAATAAACAACAGATTTGATTTAAAAATCATGGAAGAATGGGGGCATGCCAGATAGCTCAGTGGACTAAAGCACCTGCTTAGGCAGGCACAGGGACCCTGGTTCCACCCCCAGCATGCCTGCCAGCCCCACCCCCAGGACATGCTGAGAAGGCACGTGAGATTGGGCATGGCGTTGGGATGATAGGCTTGGGAGGCTGAAAACACAAGGATCCCTAAGTGTCCAATCTGGGTAGTAAAACCTTGTAGACCCTGTGGTAAGTACACAAAAAATAAAATAACATGGCAGATAATGAGCATAAATTATCATAGATAACAACATTACACATCTGTCGCAGAAAATGTTATTCATCATGAAATCAGACGGCAGACTGTTAGAGAAAAGAAATGGAAAGAAGTAGGCAAGGAAAGGCAAGGAGAACAAGGAGGGAAGCTCAAAGTATGTTATACTCATGTGTAATGATGCCAAAGTTAAATCCATTATTCAAATAAATAATATGCACTAATAAAAAGAATAAAATCTTTCATAATATTTTTGTGGCCTATTTAGTGCCTCATTCTTTATATTTTCATGCTCATTTTGGGGGGATTTTTCTGTCTATGAAATGGTCCCCAAGCATAATATCAAAATGCTGTCTAACAATTCTAATCCAAATGAATGATACATATGATGGAGAAATCACCTAGGCTTACATATGAGTTATGATCCTGTTGATCATTAGCTCTATATTAATGAATCAATGATGTGTATTAAATATGATATTTTTTTACAGAAACACATAAAACATTATTATGTATTGACCAGCTGATAAAATTGTTGAAGAAGCCCCATTAAAAAAACCTTGGCCCTATATTTCCCTCATAATAATCATCTACTACTTACTAAGTTAGTGTTTGCAGAGACTTCATAAAGCATAACTACATGAATCACGTGCATGAATTGTCTTATAAATATTATTATTTAAATGAAATTTGGATAAATAAAAACAATGAGGCACAATTAACATACATTCCTCAGCAAAAGTCCTGAAATGCCTCTGTCATGTTGCTGGACCTTTCCTAATAACAAGAATCTTCCTGGAAAAAGTGGGCTCCAACTCTCAAACACAAGGGGACTCTGAACAATCATGGTGACTACAATATCACTTTCTCCTAACTTGGGCATCTTCTAAATAAATAAGATTCTTTCTGTTCTACACATCTCACAAAACCAAGAAAGTTATTATAAAGCCCTGTGTCACATACAATAAAATAAGATAATGTATTAGTAACTGGAAGGAGATAAAACTAAGGTTCTCAGTCTTTATGTGCATTTTAAAAAGTCTAACAAGACACAAATAACACTGTTATAGTCCAGGGAATTTGGGGGAATGATGTATCCTATTTCCCATTTTTACTATGGCCCATTGCCCAGGATTCTCCCTGGTAGATGAAAAGCTCAGCTACAGACACAGAGAGAAATGAGATGTGCAACCTACATTCTCTACTAAAATTAACTTACAAGCATCCTTAGAGGTCATTACTCTGAGAAAACAAATTTGTGGTTTTTATTATCTACATTAAAATTGATAGCATCATGGTTCAAACCTTGATCATTGCATTAGAGTATTACACCATCCTGCCAAATCCTCTCTCTCTCTCTCTCTCTCTCTCTCTCTCTCTCTCTCTCTCTCTCTCTCTCTTTCCTCTTCTAGTGGAGACTTCTTCCAGTTCTTCACAGTGCCAGATGGATTTTTATCATGTAAGGTCCCCATTCTCAAGAAAGCCTGCTATAGTTTGAGCGAAATTTATCCCCTAAAGATTTGAGTGCTGGGACCTCTGTCCTCAGTGTAGCAGTGCTGAAATGGGGCAGGAGGTGAAGGGCTTTAGGATATGGGACTAGTGAGAAGCTATTAGGTCGCAGAAAAGATCAGGTATTTCTTGTGGGGCTCCTGAGTTAGTTCCTAAAAGAGGGCTGTTACAAAGAACTCCCCTGCCTCTGGCTTCCTCTCTCTATCTCTTATATGCATTCCCTTCATTATGTTACTACTCTCTATGAAGTCTTCATCAAAGTCCAGCCAATGTCAGGGTCATGGGTTTGAGATAAATAAAAGCTCCTTGTCTTTAAAAAAAAATCCATTCAGTGGGCATTCAAGGTCATTTGAAATTTACCATTATTTATTTTCAGTACCCTCCAATGTACAATCCTTCCTCCAACAACCCCTGTATCTAAATTCCACTCATTTCTGCTTAATATAGTGATTTGGTGTTTACCCTTAAGTTCTTGAGTTAGACTGACCTGAGTCCAAGTTTTTATTCACCTGCTTATTGTGCAACTTCAGGCATATAATCTCAATGCCCTCATTTTCAAAATAGGGTAAGAAATAAGAATGACTATCTCAGAAATTTGTTCTGATGATTAACTGTCATCATGCATAGAAATTACTGTATAGTACTTGGAAGATTAAAAGCACTGGATAAATGTTAGTTTTTAAAAGATAAACATTGTAGAAGCAGAGTTTCATGTTTTAACCTAACCACCTTGAAATGTCATCCTTCAAATAATAACAATTCTTTTCACAGCCCCTTAATTCCATCTTTCCATATAGCCTTGACCAACAAAGTATCACATTGTATGGAAATACAATGAAGAAGAAGAAGAAGAAGAAGAAGAAGAAGAAGAAGAAGAAGAAGAAGAAGAAGAAGAAGAAGAAGAAGAAGAAGAAGAATAGGCAACAGAAAATGAATAACTTAGTGGACTTCCTTAGAACCTTCCTAAGGAATGTGGAAATGGAAATAGAATGTTCTAGAACAGGCACTGACAAACTTTTTCTATGTAATAGTTTTGTGCCTATTTAATATCTATCACAACTACTGACCACTTTTGTTGTGCTATGAAAGCAGTCACTACTTTTTTAAAAATGTAAATGTATAGATATGACAATAAATGTATGTCCCAATAAATATTTTTTTTTTCGGGGGATGACCTTTATTGAACTTATCCTCTAGAGTGGAAATAATACCTGTACAAAACCAAATGTTTGTTACTATAACTTCTGCATCACAAGTAAAACCCAAACAGTTTTAAAAACAGTCAACTCAATCAAACCCCACTACTTGAGAATCAATAGCTTCTTTGAAGCCACAGTAACACTCAAATATGGTTAAGACTCAAATACAGAAATTTGGTTGGTTGGAAAGACAATTAAACTTCCACCTTTCTCAAATAGAATTACAAAAAGACAAAATTGTGTTTTTTCACAGAGATACAGTCCATTTGAATCACCAACACCAGATAGCTGTTAAAGAGTATTAAGAGTCCTGAGATAATAAGGAATCCAGGCATCCTTTACACAGTCTTCTGTTGTCCTTTCTTCCCAGTCAGAGACCTGTGGATACGTGGGATGACACCACCTCCCGCAACTGTAGCTTTGATGAGCGAGTCCAATTCTTCATCCCCACGAATGGCAAGTTGTAAGTGCTGAGGGGTAATGCGCTTTACCTTCAGGTCTTTGGATGCATTTCTTGCCAGTTCAGGTACCTCCGCCGTGAGGTACTCCAGGGTGGCTGCGCTGCGCATGGCGGCCGTGGTGCCCACCCACCCGTGGCTGGTCGTCCTGGACTTCAGATGTCGATGGATGAGGCCCACAGGGAACTGCAGGCCTGCCCTCTGTGAGTGGGAAACTGCCTTTGTCTTGGCCTTTCTGGAGTCCTTCTTGTCCTTCCCGCCAGCCATTTCCAATTCCCCTGAGGCATAAACACACAAGCAGTAAATAGGCCGGCTCAAATCGCAGCAAGGCCAACTGCCACTCCTCCACCACACTGCGATTCAAACTGCCCCAATAAGTATTTATTAAAATAGCAACAATTTGACAACAAAAAACAAATTGCCTTATTCAAATATGAACAAAATACTTGAATAGCTTGAGAAATTGAATGAATATTTCTTCAAAGAAGATACACGTAAATGACAAGCACATTGAAAGATATTCACAGTCACTAACTAAAACAAATCGAAACTATCACATGTGCCTATTAGAATGATTATCATTTTTAAAACCATACAAAATAAAAACTGCCAAGAAGAAAGTAAATAATTAGAATGTCTATGTGTTAAGGACAGTAGTGTAAATATTGTCATCACTATGGAAAATTGCATGATGATTCCTTAAAAAATTAAACCTAGAATCATCATAGAATCTGTAATTCCACTGCTACCTACATACCCAAAAGAAATGAGGGCAAGAACTCCAATGTTCATAACTAAATTATTCACAGTTATGTAAAGATGGAAGCAATTCAAGTGTCCATTCATGAAAGAAGTGATAAACAAAATATGATATGTAGACAAAATAATATATTTGTTTAAAAGGAAATTGCAATTCAATGAAGTTGAATAGCTTAGATGAGCGTTAACATCATGACACTACACAAAATAAACCAGTCAAAAAAGGGCAAATAGGCCAAGGATATAGCTCAGTGCCATAAGGGTCTGTCTGGCAAGTGCACGGTCCTGAGTTCAATTCCCAGTAATAAAAAAAAGACAAATATTGTGTGATTTCTCTCTCTATTTTTTAATCTTTTGTTTTTCTTTTCTATTCACTTCAATAGGAAAAAAAAGCTAAAATAGCAGGGAAACAGTTTCAGTACAAGTTAGTGGGACAGTTACAATAATTAATACTTTGTAGTAGTTATTCAGAAGACAAAACATAGACACGATATGTCTGGACAATATTAGCACAAACCTCTCTTCTCAACAAACTAAGAGAAAGTAGTTATATACATATATATTTTTACAACAAAACTGTCCTTTATAACTCCCTTTTTAAGTTTTGTTTTGTCAGAGATGGGTGTTCCATCACAGTTAAAGAGGTTGTATTTGGAGAAGTCTTTAAAGGACTTTTTCATACTTGATGCCAATTCAAAAACTGTAGGTACTTGAATTCAGCAAAATAACCCAATATAGTCCAAAAGTCCATAATGGTAGTGAGTTACAGCACAGCTGGCAATTGTCAGAAGTTGTGACTTGAGCCTTTTACAGCTCAGAATATTAATATACCTTTATTTTTTAGACCTTGTCCTTAAACTTTTCTTCTGGATGGTGAAGACCAAGATAAAACAAGACCTATAAAATCAAAAATGCAACTTTTGCCATCTGACAAGGTCAGTCAAATCCCCGCAGGATTTACCCTGGAACCAGGTACAGTACCTTGTGGATCTTTTGTCAGTGTCAGCCATCTGGATGAGTCATGGCCATTGTTTGACCAATTTGCTCTCTGTGAAAGCCTGAGATAATGTTTTCTCTCTAAGTGACTCTCCTTAGGCACACTATATATTGCTGATCACTTTCTCCTGTGGCCCCATAATCTCCTTGATCAGAAAATTTGGGATACCACTGAGTTACAGGATGTCACAGCAGAGATTCTCTTACATCTTAAGTCCTCACTGACCTTGAAGGACTAAGGCCAAAATATTGGTTATCCTTGTAGCCTCTCTATTTCTCTAATTTTTGTTCTGCAAACTTTAGTAGTTAAACATCCTGAAGAGAAGCTTAATGATATTATTATCCTGTAATAGGTAGTTAAACTTAACATCACTATCTGTCTGCATCAAATACCTTAGACATAAAAAGAAACTACTGTTTTCCAATAACCATTGCTAGTAATAATTACACATATTACACATTTTTTACACAGAAACTTAGAAATCAAACCACATACAACATGTAGCAGGACAATTCTATGACATTTTGGTTTTTTGTCTCTCATCTTATTCTTTTTTAACAAACATTTTATTTAAAGAATATAGCAATAATTGATATGAAATTAGAAGCAATATGCATTTAGAAGACCAAAATGACAAGTACTTTAAGCATGGCTTTGGTATTACACATTGCTGTCTTCAGTGTGGCTAAGTTTGCAAATATCAGCATAGAGAGTTAATCAGGGTGAGCATTCTACCTATTAACTGCTATTTTCAAAAACATGATGGATATTCTTAAGACCATTACTTTAACCATCTTTTTATATAAATGTATGATTTTTCCCCTACTATATTTCCTAACTTTTCTCCTTTCTCTATCTTCATTGTTTAATTCTTAAATTCTCTCTCTGCATTCCATGTCTCCACTTTCAGTTTTTATTTCTTGTTTTGAGTTTTCTCACACTAGGGTTAATATTTTATTTACTTCTTTCTTTAGTACAGGGTTCATTACATACCTCAGACTCATTGATCCTCCTGTCAGCCTCCACAGCACTGAGATTGCAGGTATGCACCACCACATCTGGTTCTGGGATCAGCACAGCATGCAATACTGGGGATCAAATCTGGATTCTTGGGATTGCTAGGTAGGCGCTTAGACTGCTGAACTATCTCCCTGTCCGTGTGATTTTTCTCTTTAGAAGGTATCTGGAGTATCAAATTCATAGACTCACAGTAGTGACCAAGGGCTGGGAACTCATATTTAAGGGGTAGAGTTTCAATTGTGACAAACAAAATAGTTCCTGGAAATGGGTGATTGTGATGATTGAACAAAAGGGGAAGTGGCACAAAATGGCACAGAATCTCTGTAAACATAGAAATAGTTAAAATGACAAATGCGTTTATGTATATTTTGCCACAATAACATAGGCAGAAGAAAATTTTCAAATTAAAAAACTGAATTGGGCTGTAGTTCTTTACCAGCTTCAGTTGCTGAACCTTGCCTATACATACGTATTCATGCACAAAAATTACTAATAGTTAGAATAGCTCAGGCTATGCTGCGTTAATCAATAGTCCCAGAAACAACAGTGGCTTAGAATGACAAATTTGTTTTTCGTTTTTGTTCTATACCAATCCACACTCACAAGCCAGCTTTGCTCCATGCATTCTCTATTCCTCTGTGACCCAGGCCACTCTTTCTCCTTCATACACCAGGCCCATCATTTCAAAGAAAGAGCACAGCTGGTGCATAACTCACCAGTCAAGGACCGCTGCAGCCCAGAGGTGACACTTCTGCTCTGCTCACAACCTATCAACAGCTGCTACGTAGTTATATGCAGAGCAGCAGGACAGTCTGATCCTTCCATATGTGTGGAAGGAAAAGAGAACTGCTATGGGGAAAACGGGAAGCCTTTGTCAAAAGGCAAATATTTTCTCCAAGATACCAGAAGACAAGGTAACAAATTAAGGGATATATACATCTGTTAGCCAAGGCTTATTCTAAATTTTTCAACTTCTGTGTTGCGCTCTGTTTTAAGAAGAAATAATAAAAATATTTCCAAGGTGAATTTAGGAAACTCAAGAAGTTCATTGTAATGCTTTAACACCTACAGAAATAGAACAGCTAGAAGGACTTTTATAGGTTATCAGTCACCTGAATAGCTGCAAAGAGGCAAGTGCCTGAGCAGCTCTGATAACTCTTAATATCAAACACACCCAGCTGGTGAAAAACATAATGAATGACCTGAGAGCTGAAAATGCCTGGGGACACAGAATGACACTTAGAACAATGACCTAGCATACATTACAACTCAGTGCAAACCCATTCTTCAAATCATACCCCTAGTACTTATATAAGGCCTTTGCTGAAGACCAATCTCATTGGCCTAGATATAATACAAAATCCATGAAATATAAAGCCTTAATTTCCAAAATGCTTTAAAAATTAATTAAAGAAATACACCCAGGCTTATGAAACACTAAGTTCCTCACACCCCCATAGGGCCAAGACTGACAGGATCTTCCTTCTAGCTTAGCCTTCACCTTTGGAATGTGAACCTTCTATTATTGCTATCATAATTTATGGGGAAGTGTTTCCCTATCACTCCAAGCAACTCACTTTGGACATCTTTCCTGACTTTTTTGAACTCCATAAATTATACTCTCAAAAGTTCAGTGTCTCTTTGCGTGCAAAGAGGTCAAATTGATGTGGTCTCTCAAAATAGAAGCTGCTGAGTTTCCATCAAAACAGAAGGACCTTGTCCCTAACCTGAAGGTATCCCTAGCTAGCAACCAAAGGCTATTTCTTGTTTGTCTGTGCTGATATATTGTTTGCCTTTCAATGTTTTAATAAGAACACTTTCCATTTTCATGATAATATGTCTGGGTAGATAGGCAAATTTATTCTCTCTGGTGTTCTTAACCTAGAGAACAAGGAGGAAAGTGGGGACGTGGGGTGTAGAGAGCAGGGGCACATGCAGAAGGAAATTCAGGAGTGCTGGTGTGTGGAGTGGTGGGGGAGCCATGCAGGACACCTCTTTCTGCCTGGACCTTGAAACCACACCAAAATTGGTCTCTCCAAAACTGTAATTGTTAACCCCAATCTTGCAATCCAAATTTATTCAGCTTTTCCTTTTGTCTCCTTTCCCTCTCCCAGAAATACTTCCCTCCCTCCTGTATCTGTCCTTATATTGTATTAAAGTGAAAATAACTGTGTGACCTTCCTCCTAAAGCCCTATTAGCAACAGGAAGAGCTACATCAGTGTCCGCTTTCCTTTGCAACAGAGTTGGGAGCAGCACAATTTCTTATCTCTTGCCACCTACATATATAAGGAAAGTTATAGTCCTTGTTCAAGTAGCAAATCAAGCTCCACTTAAATTGGAGAACCGAGAGAAGAATATGCCTCTTCCTTTTACCTCCAGCTGCATGAAATGCAGGCATCGTACGAAGGCATCATGGTTGGCTTGTTCTGTAGCAAACACAAGATATATTTCAAAGTCCTGATGTGGCCCCTGATGGGGAGCTGCTTTCAGTTATGACTACTGCACTTCCTCATTCCGTTAGCAGCGCCCTAGCCATGAGCCACCTCATCCTTCTCTACTCCTAACTCATATGATGCATTCCTCTGGAAATGTCAACTGGGCTTTTTAATGTTTGAGTTCTCTGCTGAACTGCACTTGGCAATGAAGGAATGAAAGGATAAAGATTTTTTTATTTCCTGCCGAGAGTGCAGAATGCAATTATCCCAGCAGGTGGACTTCTTTCTTCTACTTTTTCCTTTTCATTTGTCATCCAATATGTGTAACAATAAAGAAAATCATGTTACAATGTGAAGCTAACAGCTGAGATGTCAGTCATATTTTCAATGCAGTGCTGACATGAAAGTGCTGTTGCCTTGATTAACAATGTCTGTTCCCCTGGAATGTTAGTTATGTCCTAAGAGTATATGCATTCTCACACTTAGAAATATTATAGATTTTAAGACAAGAGGATAATAATTATTTCAGAGAGGAATGATCAGCTGTAGCCGGTGTCAGTGGATGGTGATGAATGTCACTAGGTCCATGGTGGTCTGTGACAGCTCCTTCTTACAGCAGTACTGGGAAGGTTAAGGTGGACCCCATGGATTTGCCTCCTCTTTAAAGTATGGTACTTTTCGGGGCCCGGCGGGATGGCTCAGTGGTCTAAAGCCTGCTTGGGAAAGGCTTGGGCGGCTTCAGGGACCGCAGTTCTATCCCTGGCACCACATGCTGCGCCAGCTGAGCCGGCCATAAAAATGAGTGAATAAACAAACAAAGGTTCTGAAACAAGAAAAAAATAAATAAATAAAATAAAAAATAAAAAAAAAATAAATAAAGTATGGTACTTTAAAGACAGGGGTGCTGGTGTAGCCCGAGGAAAGCCCTGAGTTGACTCGTTGGTTATGTAGAGCATTTTTGAGAAGATGGGCATGCATGTATCTGCTCTGCTGCAGAGCTGCCTGGGAAAGGCAGCAGAGACACCCCAGATCTCATAGAGATGGGAGCCTGAGGGACCACCCATAGGGGAAGAAGCACCTTTCACCAAGACAGGAGGTCACTTCTGAGCTGCTGTTGGGAAGTTCTTGCTTGTAGAGAGGAAAACGGTATGATTTAAAATCTTTAAACAGTTGGGTTTATAGAAAAAGAAAAAAAAATCAAGAAATGGATATTCTCTTCAACTTTACATATGCTTCTTTGTATTCCCTTTATTTCTTTTTATTTGTTTGCTATATGCTGGGAAGTTGTTCCATTACTGCACTACACCCGGCCCTCCCTTTTATCCTCTCTAATGGTGGATTTTTTTTTCTAATTGGGAATCACCATAGTTTTCTTTCTTATCATTTGTTTAATGCCTGAACAGAAAATGTTTTAAATTGTTATGATCCACATAACGTTTTAGTTCAGTAAGTGAACTATTTACATTACCTATTTATTAGGCAATTTTTAGTAGCTAGTTAATGTATAAAGTATGTTGATGAATTATATATTGAATAAAAGGTTTTCTATTGCAATAAACAAATAAATGTCTGTGCAATTGCCTTTGAGGCTTTTGTTTGATTTCTCCCGCTTAAAGAACAGCTACTATCATAGCATCTGCAGTTACATATTTAATGATGATGATGATGATGGCAGTAATTATAGCAACTGTAATAATTTTGCTTGAAAAATATTTATTCAGTCTTATAACTGTCAGATGCCAGGCATTCTACAGCAAAGTTAGGATGGATTCCACATGCTTGCTTTTAAACACAATAGTGCTATATTTATAGGCATTTCTCTGCAAAAGCTATGATTTTGGAAAGTAAAATATTCTTTTTTTTAAAAAAATAGGACAGTCATTATATTCAAAGAATGATCATTCTTTACATTTTCCAAAGGTCAAGATGTATTAGTTTGCTACTGCAGCATAAAATGTTACACCAAACTTAGTGGTTTTAAACAATACAATGTACTATTTCCAGTTCAGGAATTCAGAAGCAACTTAGGTGATTTTTATTCCAGTTTTCTCATAATTGAGTCACCACCAGGTGACAGCTGGACTTGGTGTCATGGACTTGGTGTCCCTGAGCTGGAGGACCCACTTCTACGTGGCTCACACACATGTGGCAAGACAGTGGGCAGCAAGCCTTAGTTCTCCCCACATAAGCCTTTCTCTGACAGCTGAACAACTTCTCAACACACCAATGAACTTTCTTAGAAGACAGAAGTTGAGAATCAGCAGTGTCTGTAAAGACTCTGCCCTAAAAGCTAGACATGATATTTCTGATACAGTCCATTTGTTAAAGGAAAAGAACTAAGCCTTCCCACAGGCCAAGGAAAGATAATTTAAGATAGAGCAGAGAATAAGACACTACCTTTGGAAAGAAGATATGCTAAACTCCTACATTGAGCTATGTAATCCACATATAGCCTCAAAAAGGAGCTTCTTGTGTTAAGTCAAATATTCTTACTTTTAGAAAGCATGCATTTATTGAGCATGTTAGCAGCATACCTTGAAAGTGATAGAATACTCTGGTCACACTCGTTCTTGATGGTGCATGCTCCTTGCTTTGAAATGCAAAACGTGAATAAAAGTCCTTTACAAATTAAAGCACTTGAAAAAAAAATTAAAGCACTTGTACAAAAACAGCTGAGCGTGATCACTTGTGATCAGTGTGACCACAGCTGCTGCACCACAGCTGTACCCTCATCCTTCCATGCTCTGACGGAGGACATGGGGACCTGCAATTCCGCTTCTCCTTGTTAGCTGCTCCCTACTAGGAAATACAAAGAGTCGAGGTTAGAAAGGGAACTTGCTCTTCCTGCCTGCTTCCGGCTCACCCGCTCCAGCCGCTGTGGCCTTCTTCCAGGCCAGCAATTGAGCACAGTACGCATTTGTTTGCCCAGCACTTGTACAGCCAGTACTATTACTCCCAGAAGCACATCTGGCCAGAGTCCCCTTGTCAAATATCAGGGCACCTCCGCTAAGCTCAGGGACACCAGGGTCAGCGATGCAGTGGTTCCTTCTTAAATTCTATGTTTCAGCTCCATGATATGTGTCTTCCATGCTTCTAAATTTTAATAATTGATCCTTTTTTCCCCAGTAGGACAGTGGTAGTTGCTCCTGTAGCTGCTACTTAGTGATTTTATAACTTCATTCTGCCTTTCACGTACTTAATTAAGCATTTATTACACTAAAGTCTTCTGCTAAAATAAAGTGGCATGGTTTCTGTTGCCAACTGTACCTCGAATGATACAATTACTGTCCTAAAGAACAAGAAGAAATCAGTAATGGTGGGTGTTGATTGAAACGCGGAAGTTAGGTTGGTCCAGGAGGACTATCAACATCTCCCATCAATGTGTGGATCATTTCCCACTATATAGAAAATCTGTCATTAAACAGGAAAATACTTTAAAGCCAACATTTTAAACATAAAAAGTTAAGTTCACTGCTCATAAAGTATTTTGGGCCCTTCAAGATCAAAGCAGATGCACAGGGAAACACTGAGTAGGTCTGGAATGCCCCAGAGAAGGCTAAAGGGAGAGAGGGAGCTTACTTATGAAGAGTGTATGGAAGAAACAGAGATCGGGCTGTTCTTGTGCTCAAATCCAAATGTCAAATACAAATTCTGCTGCAGTGGCAGCCTAACATAAAAATTATAAATCTTCATCCTTCTATTTACCCACCCCAGCTATATGACATAGATGAAAAGTGGCCCTGTGACACTTTGATGTGTGTTGCAGAAATATTAACTATATTTGCCTAATATCAAAGACTTTCATCAACCTAACAAAACACTGTTCCAAACTGGCAGGGACAGATTAAAGGAAAAAATAGGCTCAAAGTGAACCGTCCCCTCACAAAAAGCTGTTCTGAGCATAGAGACAGGCATACACAGGCAGGGAGCGGAAGCTAATGTATAAAACAAAATGGCTTCAAGGTTAAACTAACAGTGACTTTATCTGATTGTGTTTCCTATAGACTACTATGATAGTAAGATTTCTGTCTCTGTGACAGAATACCTGAGATAATCAACTTATAAAAAGGAAAGGAGGGCAGGTTAGATTGTTCAGAGGACTAAGCACCTGCTTTGGCAAGCACAGGGACCAGAGTTCAATCCCAAGTGCCGCATGTCAAACCGGCCCCACCCCTAGAACACACGGACCCCAAACAGAGTCCAGGTATGGTGGTTCACACCTGTGATCGCAGTGCTGGGGCGGCTGAAAACAGGAGGACCACGAGTCTGAGCTGCATAGTGACCCTGTACCAAACACATAAAAAATGAAAAAAAGAAAACAGAAAAGAAAGGTTTAAAAAAAAAAAAGGTTTATTTTGGCTTATAGCTTTGGAGGCTTTTGTTTCTGTTTTGGGGGCTTTGTGGGGGGGGGCGCTGGTTTGCTTCCCCCCCACACACACACTGGTAATTGAATTCACAACCTCGCATTTCCCATGCGGGTGTTTGTGCCACTTAGCCATCTCCCTGACCCCAAAGGTTTCAACATGGGGCCTTTGACCCCAGTGTTTCTGAGCTAGAGCAAGGCAGCATATCATGGCAGGAGTGTGTGGTGAAGTAACACTATTCACCTCACAGCTGAGAGGTAAACGGGAAGGGAAAGAAATGTGCTCACACAGTGCTCTTGAGCGGGGCCGGGGGTGGGGGTGCTGCAATCTCTGTTATTGATGAAGTTTTCTATTAAACAATGATCTAAAACCTCTGTCTTATAGTTTCTACCACCTGCCAATAGTATCATGGGCTGAGAACCAAGACTAACACAGGGGCCACTAGGAGAATATTCCAGACCTGAACTATGATAAATACTAATAAAGAAATCTGGTTGTCATACTATGTAGGTACCTAAGCATGGTAACAAGTTTCTATTCTAAGAGTAGAAAGAGGGTAGCAGGATTACCTTTCCTTTGGTCTCTCAACCACCAAATGCATTGTTCTTTTTGTTTTTATTCATTAGATATGGCTATGATTTATATGTGCAGTGTCCTAAATATATTTAGGAAGTTAGAAAGACATCATTGCCAGTTACACATTATCAAAACAAAGCTGCCCCCTGCCCCCAAAATATATAAAGCAAAGACCAGTAAACATGATCCCAGAGCCACTGACATGAATCCAGAAGTCAAGTAAACAGAATGAATTTGATGTGAGTTGGGAAAAACAATATTAAATCAACCACAACAGCATGTATTATGAAGTTAAAAATATAGGCATAGTAACATGGACAGGACTACTATAATTTAATTTTTGGCTTAATTCGAAATTGCCTGGCTGAGTCTAAATTATCTCTCCAATGTGTTTAAGCAGTTATGTTAGTATGGGTGAAATTTTGTTACAAGACTAAATGTAAAATCTGTTTAAATAAATTTGCTTTAATTGCCTGAATCTCCCAACTAGGAAGGATCTTAAAGGGTTTGTGCTATCAACTAATAACTTATCACGGTGAAAACTTTGAGAAATGGAGAAAGAATCTTAAGTATTGGATATTTGAGATAGTCTCAGGAGACACAGATCTTTATCTGAGCTAAAGTACGGAATGAGAGTATTAGCTTGCCACCACTCACAGGAACAGAGGCATAAAATTAAGACAAAAGCAACAAGCCCTGTCTTATGTTCATTCTCACAAGGAGGAAATCTATAGAAATGATCACCAGGGGCCAGGGAGATAGCTCAGTGGCAAAAGTACCTGCCTGGCAAGTGGAAGGTCCGGAGTTTAATCTCCAGTACAAAATAAAGATCAGCAGGTCCCCTATTTAAAAAGCTCTCTCATTCTCATCTGACATACTTAAGGATGGCTGGCTTTTTCTTTTAGAAACAAATTCCTTCAAGCTTTGTAGAAAGGAATACTCTCAAAGTTCTTTCATGTGAGAGAACTGTTCATAGAAAAATGAGTTAGTCCTCAGGAGCTCCTGACATCCTTTGGGATGTGTTTAGTAGGAATGGAGGGCACTTTTGTACAAGGGCACTGCTGGGCACGCCATGTCTTCCCGTTGCTCTGCCATGGCAAATCTTGGGTGAGATAGAAGGTGCTCAACGCTGATGCCCATGTGCTGAGCTCCTCCTGACTCCCAGAAGGGGTCTACATCAGATGAAGGCCCACACAGGATTTCTCTCTCTCTTTTGTCCCTCTGACTCCATTGTTTTTCTCCCTCCTCACTCGCTGCATTGTAGAGATGGGGGGGGCAGTGCTGACTTTTTCTTACACCAGACACTAGGTAGGTGTTCCTGTTGCTCCTGGTTCACCTCCCTGTTCATGTTCATTCCAGTCAATCAGCTGACTGAACTTCGCTGATTCTCTTCTCACACAAAACCCTGAGACAGATCACTTTTCTTAAACCTCCATCCTTATCTTCATTCACCATCCCCACTGTCCTGAAGTACAGAAAGGACTCTGGTGGTTAATGTCAGGTTTCCACCCAGTGAGGCTATGGTGTCAAGCTTTACAGCTCAATACCAACCTAGCTGTTGCTGTGAGATTACTTCTCATAGTGTGATTAACATTGAAATAAGGAGATATGAAGGTCCTGAGTTCAATCCCTGCTACAGAGAGAGAGAGAGAGAGAGAGAGAGAGAGAGAGAGAGAGAGAGAGAGAGACAGAGAGGAAGAAGAAGAGGAAGAAGAAGAAGAAGAAATAAAGAAAGAAAGAAAGAAAGAAAGAAAGAAAGAAAGAAAGAAAGAAAGAAAGAAAGAGGTGAGGTGAAGCAGATCTGATGCAATATAATGGGCCTTTTTCATTTATTTGAAAGCCCTTAGAAGAAAAATTGAAGTCCTCTATTTGTAAAAAGAAAGAAAGAAAGAAAGAAAGAAAGAAAGAAAGAAAGAAAGAAAAAGAGGAAAAAGAAATTCTGCCTCCATATATCCCTGGGATTAAAGACTACCGTATCATTTTTGCCAGAATTTTCAACCTGCTGGTTGGCCCTATGGATTTCAGATTTACCAGCCCCCACAATCACATAAGACAGTTCTTTAACATCTTTCTTCCTGTGTGTGTAGGTGTGTGTGTGTGTGTGTGTGTGTGTGTGTGTGTGTGTCTTTAGTGTGGTGTTTCAATTTGACTATCTTTAGGCCCCACCCCAGGATTTG
This sequence comes from Myocastor coypus, assembly GCA_004027025.1. Lineage (NCBI taxonomy): Eukaryota > Metazoa > Chordata > Mammalia > Rodentia > Myocastoridae > Myocastor > Myocastor coypus. Next base: position 76,662 of record PVJA010003137.1, read on the forward strand.
GTACAGCACACTTCTAGATGTGGAGTGGGTCATGGAGACACAGCCATGGGGTCTGTCTGGTCCCTCACACCTTCTCTGGTGCACTTCCCTACTCAGCCTCCCAACAAGCACAAACAAGACACCATTGCTTTGCCACATGTCTCTGCCAGGACATCTCTGCCTTAGAATCTGCCAATCATAAACTAAACCAGTGAACAAGTTAAGCTTTGTCTCTTTTAAGTTATGGGTGCTGGGCATTGTGTCAGTGATGAAAAACAAATAGGTAAAATTTGTATCAAAAAACGGTATTGTTCTTACCCCAAGGCCACCAATAACATGGAACTCTGCGCTATGAGGCCCTGGCAGCTGCAGGTGGGAACCATTTAGATGCTGCACACCTGGCCTGCTCTGCCCACAATGCACAAATTCACCAAAAAATATAAATGGATAACAATATAAAATTTCATTGGAATAGTGCAAATCAGCAATTTTGCAAAGAAGCTTAGAGTGATGATGTTTACTATAGTCTTCTTGACACTGGGACAAATTCGAAAAAAATCAGTTGCATTTGATGCTTTGGAAAATGTGAAAGTTGCCACTGAACTGTTCTTCATCAAGAAAAGCAATTAAAATTAATGAAATACTTGCAGATCTAGGATTTCTCAACCAATCTTGTTTGAAATTGGTTGACTGATAAAGATGACAATGACTGACCCTTCAGATTGCCAAGCAATCACTGCTGAGGACTGAAGTGACACCCTAATAAGCTAGTATGAAATTACTTACTTCAGCATAGTTGCTTTAAATTAGTGGTGGGCAGAAGACTTGAGAGAACAACATTTATCAATAACATATTGATGGAAAATAAACCACTTTCAAGCTGTTCCTGGAAAATAAATACCACTTAACTTGCTGATAATTGCAGACAAATACAGCGTGCATCATTTTGTATACCTTGTAATTTTTAGAACATGCTGAAGGCTCTGATGTTCAGAATTCATGAAATTATTCATGGCTAAAAAGTAATTATAAAAATTATGTAATATGCTGGAATAAACTCCATAAGACTATATTGATGAGTTATGAAAGTTCAGTGGTTCAAAGTTTAGCCCACCAATACAAGGTAGCTAAGTGGCCTATAAACTGTACTCTTAATGATCCTGGATATAATAGAATTTATCTCTTTTTTTGTTGGTACCAGGGATCAAACTCAGGACCTTGCACTTGCTGGACAATCACTTATTCGATATATATTGAATAAAAATAAGATGTCCCATACAGAGCACCAAAAACCATAGATATCAAGATGGCTATTTTCAGATATAATATGGTTGTCTATGGTTACTCCCCACTATAAGACATCTTAGTAGAAAGACCTCTTCTGTTCAGAGTAGAAAAATCACTCCTATTCTCATTGGCATAACTCTACTAAATACTTGGGATAGATACTCCCCCAAACAATGTACATATACAATAACTTTATAAGTTGAAGAGTGTTTTGCAACAAACCGGTTTAATTGACCTAGAATTCAGTGAGAAGACCCCCAATTGTAATCCTTGGTCCGATGGAACCAAATTGTGGCCTTGGCTACTAACTCCATGGATAGATAGGAAAATACATGCTAGAATTTTCATGGTTAAACGCAGATATGTCAAAAGTATTGACAAACCAACAAACATGCCCACCTATGGCATCAGTGAAGTGTGTCTCACTGATATGATGATTCAGCTTCTATCTTTATCCTTTCCCTAAAGTTAAAGGATTTCATACAACACATTAAGACCCTAATGAACTATGTTCAGTGCACCTTAAATGACTGTGGCAAGTATCTTTTCCTCAGTGAAAAAGTAAAATTAGTGAAGTAAGCCCTCCAAAACTCGATGGCACTAGATATTCTAACAGCAGCACAAGGGAGTATTTGTGCTATTACAAAAGCTGAGTGTTGTGTGTGTTCCTCACCCTTCTGCTAATATCTCAATAGCTATTCAACATATTAGATGACAAGTTAATGACACATCAGATTCTAAAATTCCCTAGACTTTCTCCTCCTTATCTTCTTTTTTGGAAAACTATTAGTGGTGCCTCCTGATGGAAGACTTTGTTGGCTACATTCATAACTATTCTGGTGATTTTATTATTTGGATACTTAATTGTTACTGTGGTCTTGTCCCCTCCAGACTTGAAGCTATACGTCTACCCAACACAAGCACACCTGGTGCCTATAGACCCTCTGTGGAGTATCTTTGACTGACAATCACAATTACGACAACCATCTTCAGCTGGAAGTTGCCAGCCAGATCAGTCTTCAAACCTTACCCCTCAATTAAAGGTACTTCTTGAAGAGGGGAATATTTAGGTAGCTAAATTAGGTAGGAATAGTGTAGGCAATCAGATGAGCTGGCTATTGAGAGGTCAATGCAGAGGACAACTGTGGCTGAAGGCATATTCACTGCAGGCCAAGCTTCAAGAAAAACAACTACTCACCCATATACTTCCCCTAGGGATAAACAACAGTGATTGATATTCTAAATAGACATTAATCACCTTGGGGTAAAGGCCAAACCTCCTTAACCTTCAAGGAAAGTCTTTGTCTGCACAGGTATGCTTGCTTTATGTCTTGTTTCCCTATTTGATCTCCATTTAATTAATATTACCCAAGTGACTACACTTGTTGTTTGCTTATTGATTGGACATCGTTTTGTTTCACTTCACACCCATTCTATAACTTGCCATTGGGTCAACATTACCTAACTTGTCTAAGCTTGTGGATATGATTTATTTTACCTAATATTAAAGTCAAGAGGAACCAAATATTTTGTACAAGGAGAAGAATCGGGAGTCAGGAAGATCTCACCAACTGCAGAATCAAGAATGCAAAAATATTAAAATAACAAACGTATTTTCTTCAAGAAGAGAGTCTAGACTCCTGGCCAAGAAGGACCTCATCAGCAGCCACAAAAACATTCAGATGCTACTGCAGCCGCTGGAGGCATGGCAACCGCTTCCAATGACAGCAGACCTTGGCATTGTCCGCATAATGCTGGCTTAATTGATCAGCACTCAGACTGCAACAGTGTGGATTCAGGATGGCTTCCACTCAGGTGTTAAAAGCAAGACCAAGAGGCCAGGCAAGGAGGTTCTGAGTGTTCACTGCATGAGGCTATGGAAATGGGGCAAAAGATAAAAATCCTAGAACATTGGAGTGCCAGAAACATAGAAGGTCTATAAAGGAAAGATGCAAAATGTATGAAGGAAGTCAGCCCAATAGAGAGGCTGTGGGAACTGCAACCAGCAGAAGGCTAGTCTTTTGATACAACACACATTGTACCACTAAGTTACCTTGTTTACTGTTATGGTTTATGTCTAGTTGTCCCCCTAAAGCCTCATGCAATCATGAGGCGGTGACTTCTAGAGTTTGAGACTTGACTCATGATCTACTGGGATTATATATTTTAGTACTGATGGGACTATGGGTCTGAGTTCTTCTGGAATTATGGGTGTGGCCTAAGGCAGACAGGCTCAGGTGGAGAGCCTGAATGATATAAAGAGAGACAGAGAGACAGACTCATACTGTTGCTGTTGCTCTCTGTTCCCCTGGTTATTCCGTTGCCTCTGTCACCATTGCTGCTGCTCGGCCACCATGAACTGCTGCTCTCTGCCATGTGCCACTCAGCCTTGGAGTCAGTCAAATAGGGACTGAAACCTCCAGTAACTGTGAGCTAAACAAAGCTTTCCTTGCTTCATTTTGAGGGTCAGGTATTTGTTCCAGCAACGAGTAAAAAGTAACTAAGACAGTTACAGATAGGGAGTTATAATACTTAATGTTTACCATACTCGGTTTCCGACTTCTTTTGGTCTGCTTTTTTTTTTTTTTTTTTTTTTTCCTATTTCTTCCTTTTGGGAATGAGAATACCTTTTTCCATTGCACCTTAGTATTATGTGAATTGCTTTTGATTTTTACAGAGATTTTGATCCATACGTCTGTCTTGAGTCTTAAAAGAGAGCTGGACTTGGACTTTGAAAATCACTGAAAATATTAAGACTTTATGGAATAAATATTGCACTTCCAGTTGGACGTGCAACAGTTGTACCATGTTAGACAGAATTCTGAACTTGCTATTATCTTTATTTGGAGATTACACATGACTGAAGGAGATATATTTGGGCCGCAAGTTGAAAAGGAGTGCACTATGGTGATTAAAGGAGAGTTTCAACTCAGTTGGCATTGCGATCCACTCTGGTGAAGCACACTTCCAGGTGCATCTGCATGCCCTTCTGCTGTTCCTCTGTTTTGCTTCCCAGATAACATGAACTAAACAGCTCTGTGCTTTTCTTTTTCACTTCCTTTCTTTTTTTTTTTTTCAAACAGTCTCACTATACTGTTCATTCTGGCCTTGAGCTTATTTTGTACCCAGGCTGGTCTCAAGCTTGCAATGATCCTCCTGAGTGCTGGGATTGCAAGTACATACCAACACACCCAGCTAAACATCTTTGTTCTGTCACACCTTTCTGCTGCATGCCTCTGCCTCAAAACCAACTATTACAGAAGTAAAAATAAGCCTACCTTACTATATATTGTGAGTATCAAGGTAACGTACCTGGGCAATAGGAAAGCTAGAAGTTATGTAACATGCCTATGTGTATATGAGCATGTACATGTGTGTTTATATATGAACAACTGGATATATACATGTATACATATACATCTTTTAACTGGAGAACTCAGAGCAATAGGACCACCCCCTGAGAAGTTTTACCCATACTCACTCACTCTCCTAGCCATTATCCGCCAGGTAGCCAGAGTGTTCTCTTTTAAAACATCTATCATACTCTGGCATTTTGTGTTTTAAAACAAGTCTATGAGTTTCTACTTACTTAAATCTTAATTTTTTTAAATGCTCCTCAACTGCAACAAAATCTGATCTCTCTTTCCTCTATGGAACCTCATCTCAATCATCTGGCACCTCTGGGATTTCCTAACCCCAGATGATGAACCTCTTTCCAGTTTCTCAAATCAGTTGAGCTCCTTCCCACCTGAGAAGCTTTGCGTCTCCCATAGCCCGGGCCCCAATATTCCTCATGGGGTTACCTCCCAATCACCCTGTATTGTCATTTCTTCAATTAAATTACCTCTTCAACCAGTAAAACCAGCTAAAAGTTTGCTTCACTTTGGTCTCAGTTTTAATCATTTGCACATGCTAATTCACTTAATTTTCACAAGAAAGTTACAAATAGGTATTATTATTATTATTATCTTTAATTAACAAAGAAGAGGAGGCATATGGCATCTGAAGTGACTCACCCAAAAACCACACAACTAGTAATAGCATTGCGAAGATATGAGTGCAGGCATTCTGGCTCTAGAGGGTGAGATCTTGACATTGAGTTAGTCTGCCCCTAGAACTCAAAATAAAAAGGTCTCTTTAATGATTCTCGTAGCATTTTTATTTTCTTTTACAATATGTAGGACAGCTCATATTATATATACATACGTAATATGTTATACTTTGTCTAGTTGTTCACCAAAAGCCTCATGCACTCATAGGGTGGTGGACTTCTACAGTTTGTGACTAATAATCCAGTCCTGAGATTATTTATGGGTGTCAATGCTACTGTGATTACGTGTGTGAGTGCTACACCCACCTGGGGGCAGATAGCCTGAGTGCCACATAAGGAAGTGAGAGAGGCTTGCTCTCTGCCTCCACAGCTGCTGCTTCTCCCCTTTTTACTCTTGCTGTTTTGCTCTTTTCTGCCACCATGAACTGCTGCTGTCTGCCATGTGCTATTCTGCCTTGGAGCCAGCTGAGTAGGGACTGAGTCCTCCACAAACTAAGAGCTAAATAAACCTTTCCTGGGGCCCGGCAGGATGGCTCAGTGGTCTAAAGCACCTGCTTAGGAAAGCTTAGGCGGCTGCAGGGGCCACGGTTCAATCTCCAGCACCACATTCTGCGCCAACCCTGCCCTCAGGGCAGGCTGAGCCGGCCATAAAAATAAATAAATAAACAAAGTTCTGAAACAAGAAGAAAAAATTAAAAATTCTTTTAAATAAATAAATAAATAAATAAACCATTCCTACCTAATTTTTAGCATTGGATATTTTTCCCACCAATGAGAGAAAAATAACTAAGGTAATATACATATACTAACATATAACACACACGTATGCATTTGGTTTCTTGGTAGCTACCATCACTGTCCCGTCAAGTGCTATGCGGAAAAGGACATCACCTGCTTTGCTCACCTATGTACCAAGCTCAGTGTTGACATACAGTAGTACTCAGGCGTTTCTTTTTTTTTAAGGTACTAAAGGTGGAACTTGGGATCTTGTGTTATGCCACTGAGCCCCAGTCCCTCAGTACACATTTGGGATTAAATGCCTCTGTTCCCTCCTTTCCCTACCTCCTCATATATAGGCTACAGTTTCACAAACCTCATCTTCATTGTCTCCATAAGAATGAAAATAGGAATCAAGGTGAAAACTGACTCATCCCCTCAATATTGGGCCTTGGTTATGATTTTGTATCCACTATGTCCGTTGCATGGGCCACCCTTCATTTCAGCATGGATAAGATAAATTCAAGAATTCCCTAAACCTCACAATATCACCCACTCTCCACTTGAAATATAATTATAGTCACACATACATTCACAAATACTTATTTTCACAATTTGGTTTGTAAATAAAAGCTTTCATCAAAAGTTTGCTTCTACTCATGAGCTCTGCCTCAGATGACAGCCTATAATCCTTATCACTGATTGGTTTTTCCTTCTTTGACTGCTTGAAACCAAAAGTACCCAGGATTTTAGATTCTTAAGAGCTTAGAATATTTGCAGATATACATTGAGATACCTGTGGAATGAGACTCTAGCAGAAACCAGGAATTCATTTATATTTTGTAAGTATACTGTGTATAGCCTGAGAATAATTTTATACAATATTTTAGTGCACCTGTGTTAGACATATGAACCAGCACAAGAAATCTCATGTAGAATTCTTCAATTGTGTCAGGACTCAGAGTTTTGAGTTTGAATTTTGGAGCAATTTTTATTTCACATTTTCAGTATAAATCTGCTTAACTTATATTTAATCCTTAGCTAGAACTGCAAGACAGATAGCTCTGTGGGAATGTGATACTAACCAGGCGTTTCCACAAGACACGCCTTGGTACCCAGAGCTGGGTGACAGGAGGAGAACAGAGGAAGCTATAAAGAAAGCCTACAAGATCCAAAGGGACCTTTTGTTTGCGTCTTCCCTTAGCTAAAGAAACTTTAACACACATCGTGTCATAAATGTCTCCCATGGTTTGCAAGACAGTTTTAATGAGTTTTGTTTGTTTTGTGTTGTGTTCTTTTAGGGTGTGTTTTGTTCTGATTTGATTGGTTGGTTGGCTGGTTTTTTTTTTGTGTTTTTTTTTTTTTCTTTTTTCAGATAATCCTGTATTCATGTCTTAATTACTTTTCTCCCATTACTCAGACAAAATACCTGACACCCAATGTTAAAGAAGAAAAGGTCTATTTAGCTCATAGTTCATAGAGGTTTCAGTCCATGGTCAACTGGCTGGCTCCAAGTCAGGGTGCCTTGGGAGATAAACAGTTGATGGTGGCCAGAATGTAGGCCAAATAAGGGAAGGGAAATACAAACCTCTTTCTGTGCCTTATTCTATATCTAGTCTACCAGGATAAAGGCAGTGTCAATCCAGTCAGGGAACTGATCCAGGAATCATCCATCCTTAATCCCAGCACTGGTTATCCTAGCATTGCACCACAAATCAATCACACTCTCCAGATTCAACCACCTCTGATAAAATGCCCTCTAATACTGCATGATGTTCTCAGGGGACATCTAGACATAAACCATAACACCATGCAACAAGAAAACCACCAATTTAAAAAGTGAGAAATTTAGTTAATCAAGGAGAGTTATGTTCACTTCAAGACACCAAACTGGTTTGGCAGACTGTTCAGTAATTTAATGAAAAGGGCCAGGGTGATGTACCTACAGTCTAATTAAGTATTGTTTCTTTCCACTGCTGTCCTACTGAGAACACAGGAAGACAATACAACAGCAAGTTTAAGTTGAGAAAATGCTGATTAAGGTTGTTAAAGAAATCAGGTATTCTCTTTCATCTTATTAAATTCATACTATTTTTTTGGTCTTGCGTCAGCACTATAAGACAAACACTAGATTTACATTCCAACAGAATATTTCAGGAAAGAATTGTTAACCTCATGTTGACTCAATTGACCACCTTTCAGAAGAAGGATAAAGATGCAGCTTTCAGAGCAGTGCCAAAAGGTCCTGACCTCAATCCACTAATCTTAAAAATATAAGTAGTTAAAATTATCTAAAGTTTCATTCAGGGGCCCGGCGGGATGGCTCAGTGGTCTAAAGCGCCTGCTTGGGGAAGCTTGGGCAGCTTCAGGGACTGCGGTTCAATCCCCGGCACCACATGCTGTGCCAGCCCTGCCCTCAGGGCAGGCTGAGCCGGCCATAAAAATGAGTGAATAAACAAAGGTTCTGAAACAAGAAAAAAATAAATAAATAAGATAAAAAATAAAAAATAAAAATAAAGCTTCATTCAGATGAAAGGTTGTATTCAACTAGATCTTACTGACCAATGGGTAAAATAGTAAAGTTAACCATATACAGAAACCTAGAGATACCTTAGGTATGAACTCAATATTGTAGTAAATATTTTTAAACATAGAGATAATTTTTAAAATGAGAATTTGACCACCCTTCATTAATAAAACATAATCATTAATACAATATCATACAACACATGCAGCAGAGCTTACTTATTAAAAAAAAAAAAAAGAAAACAATCACTAGGCACAATGGCATGTGCCTGTAATTACAGAACTTTGTGAAACTTAAGCAGAAGGATAGCAAGTTCAAGCCTAGCCTGAGGCATTTAGCAAGACCCTGTCTCAAAATAAAAACAAAACAAAAGAAAACCACTGAGGATGCAGCTCAGTGTGAAGGCTTTGGTTTCTGTCTGAGATAGAGGGAGAGGGGAAAGAAAAGGTAGGTAGTCAAATCTGGATTCTCAATTCAATTCTATTACTTTCTGCTGCGTGGTTTTTAAATATTCACTGTATTTCTATAAAGTTTCAAGGGAGGATTTTTTGAAATAAAAATATAATTATTATATTATATGTTTTATTATTTATCACTATAAATCAAAATATGTAAAATATCCTTGCATTAGTCACTTTATTGCTGCTGAGAAACAATATCCAATACCTGTACTCAAGAAAGTGAAGTTTATTTTGGTTCACAGTTTCAGAAGTTTCAGGTCTTGGTTGCCAACTTAAGCACAGACATGGGGTCAGGAATGGCCTACCGAGGAAAGCTGCTCCTCCTACAGTGACCACCAAGATAGACAAAGGAGTAGAGCTAGGAAATGAAATATACCCTCCGGGGTCGTGTCCCCACTGTCCGTCTCCTCAAAGCATCTACCTACTAACAGCAAGTCAACTATGGCACCCTTTAATTCAATCACCTTAAAACACATGCAGCTCTTTGTGGGAGATTTTCAGATCAAACCATAAAAGTTTCTACTTCTAGTTTCATGTGTAAAACACCCAGGTTAAAATGCAAAATCACCTGGGTCATGATAAAAAAAAAAAATAGAGATCTGAAACTTTTGCAAAAGAATCACAAACATAAATTTCAGAGTCATGTTGCTCACATGTCTCTTCTAGTTAGTTCCTCTAAGTAAATCAACTTTTCAAGCTCTGCACCAACAAACTCATTTAAAATTTTGACTTCTAAAAATAAGGCTTAAGGAAAATTTATTGTACAACATGATGACTATAATTAATAAAAATATATTGTGTTCTTGAAAGATTATAAGAGAGCAGATTTAAGTGTTCTCATGACAAAAACAAAAACTATGTATGTGAGATAATGCAGATATAAATCAACTTGGTTTAACCCTTGGGTTCACCCTGTGTCTATATTAAAACATTATGATGGATAATTTAAAAAAAAAAAACAGATAACCTGGACTCATTTATTTTTTAAAAAGTTTATTTCATTCCTCTATCTCCCAATTGATTTTCCTCTCCCATTGTTCTGTGGTTTTATTATTCTGTAGTATTTTCTGTTTATCTGGCAAAATTACAAGCATCTTTCATGTACTATTTCTATGGAAATGGGTCATTTATAGTCAATATACAAAATGTAACTGTACACTATAATGGCATGGATAAAGTCCATGGAGAATAAAGAAGAGTAAGGAGATCACAGTTTGTGATTTTGTTCTTCCCTAAGTTTTTATTGAGTTATTAATTTTTCTAATACTCCAGATTAAATAGAGAGGGGGAAATTTTTAAATATATTAAATGCATAATAATTTTAGGAGTTTCCTGTGAAGTTATCATTGGCAAAAATTTCCAATACAACTGTAGGAGGTGAGACCCCACCTTACATCAAATGAAAAAACAGCTCTAAACATTGGAAGCACTTATATTTCACACTAGCACCAAACCTTGAGTGACTGAACGAGCCTTGAAGTTTTAATCCTAGCATTCCAGAAAGTTTTGGCAGTTTTTACACTGAAAAACTTTTAAAGAGCTTAAAACAGAGTTTGTTGTCTCATCATTCCACTTCATAATCTTTTAACATGATGTTTCTTTTTTATTACTTATTATTTTTAATAATAACATTGAGACAGTTTCAAAATATGTTACTAGGACAGCCAAAATAATTGACACAATGCATATTGCTGTTTTTACCATAGTTGTTCAGAGTACAAGGTGCAGACATGATAACTTTTCTAAACACTATTGATGCAAATATTTCTTCTCATTGAAAAAACAGAAAGTAGTTGTATACATAGAGCAATATTCCATAATAGTAGTGGGTTGTAGGCAGAACTGGCCATGTTGGAAGCTGTTGACTTGAACCTTTTATAGCTCTGCTTACTAGTCTAACTTTACTTTTTATGCATCATGGTTAAACTTTTCTGCTGGGTGGTTAAGGACAAATTAAAGCAAGACTTATATAACAAAACATGCAATTTTCATATCTGAGAAGGTCAGTCAAATCCCCTCAGGATTTACCCTGAAACCATGTACAGCATTTTGTCGAACTTTTGTCAGTGTCCATCGTCTGGATGAGTCACAGCCATTGCTTGGCCAGTTTGCTCTTTGTGAAGGCCTGAGAGAATGTTTTCTCTCTAGGTGACTCTCCTCAAGCATACTATACTTCGTCGATCCCTTTCCTCTGGGGCCCCATAATGTCCTTGAACAGAAAATTTGGGACACCACTGAGTTATAGGATTTTACAGCACAGGTTCTCTTATTTCCTGAGTCCTCACTGACCTTGAAGGATTAGGCCAAAAACTTGACTGTCCTTCTAGCTCTTCTTTTTCTCTAACTTACGGTCTGCAAACTTAGGTTCTTAACCCTCCAGAAGAGAATCTTAGTGATACTATTTCTCTATAACACAGGTACTTGAGCTTATTATTGTCTTTATAAATGCCTTAGGTGTAACATGGGACCAGTATTTTCAATCAATCATTGATAGTCTAATAAATCCCTATAGACTGTGATTTTAACACTTTTTCACACAGGAATTTAGAAATCTAAGCAAATACAAAATTGTAGCAGGTCAATCTTATGGCATTTTCCTTATCTCATTTTCTCTTTAATCACCTTTTTTTGCTTTCATTTAAAACAAACACTTATTTGAGAGAGAGTATAGCAATAATTGAAATTACATTAGAAGCAGCACACATCTAGAAGACCAAAATGACAAGCATTCCAAGCATAGTTTTAGTCTTACACGGTGCTACTCTGAGTGTCAAAAATCTGTTGAATTTCTTAGGACCGTTGTCTAATTCATCCTGTGTACATAAGTGCATGATTTTCTCCTGACAAGTTTCCTAACTTTTCTGTCACTATCTCTTCATTGTTTAATCCTTAAGTTCTTGATTTCCATTCAGTTGCGTTATGCCTTTCCCTTTTTATTTCTTCTTTTGTGTTTTTACACTAGGGAGACTGCATGATATTTACACATGTAGGTCTAGTTTATTTCACTTATGAGTATATCTTCAAGATACATCCACTTATATATTAAGTCTTCTAGCTTATCATTCTTTACAGCTGAATAATATTCCATTGTATAAAAACACATCTTTTTCAACCATTCTTCAGATCGTGGGCATTTTGGCTGTTTCCATGACTCAGCTATCACACATTGTGCGGCTATGAACATAGGTGGGCAATTAAATCAAAATGTGGGGGCCCGGCAGGATGGCTCAGTGGTCTAAAGCGCCTGCTTAGGAAAGCTTAGGCAGCTGCAGGGACCACGGTTCGATCCCCGGCACCACATGCTACACCAGCCCTGCCCTGAGGGCAGGCTGAGCCGGCCATAAAAATAAATAAGCAAACAAACAAAGGTTCTGAAACAAGAAAATAAAATAATTGATTAAAAAAAAAAAAAATGTGCCCCTGTGGTGAGAATTTCACTTCATAGCCCTAACATGGGAGAAAATACTGTGTTGATTATGCCCAGAGTTGGGTGTAAGCAGTGTGGGCTGTAGAGAGTTAAACCCAAAATTGTCTTTTTTTTCCAATAGTGAGTCAAGCCAAAAGCTTGTGACTCCTAAGAGCATGGCAGATGTGACTGGGCTCAAGGTAGAAAGCAAAAGAGAAATCAGTAGTAAAATGTAAACAGCTGCTTCTGACCATTGTGCTTGGAAATACTGCACAGCAAAGCCTTGTTTTGTCTCATTAGCAACAAGTCCGAGAAAATAATTTTGAAAGAGCCACTGGTCCTTGCCTGCCACGTTATCTCATGTTAGAGCCCCTTGGCTTTGTGGACCATTTCTCTGGCCTCTGCTATGGACAGTGATGAGGAGAAAATGTACTCTTTGTACAATATGATTTAACACGATGTTTCTAATCATATAAATCTGCTGTTTCACAAATGGCAAGTGACAAAGTAATATCATACTTCTTGGGGAAAAAAAAAAGTGAAACAAGCCTACCAATTCAAAGATAATACATAAACTTTCCTAAAGAATTGGTACAGAGTGGACCTGATTCCTTTATGTCAGCAGCGTTAAAGCTTTATTCCGTGAAGTATTTAAGAGACAGCAACTGAAATGTTGACTATAAGCAACCTATTCCCATTGGAAAACTACAGGAAAAATGCTTAGAATTGGGTCAAATAAACAGAAAATGCTCAATAAATAATAAACCCAACAGACTGACGGAAGAGGATAGGCAATTGGGAGGAAGGGGTCAGTTGATTTTTCAAAAGACACAAAGTCCTATTTTCTTAATACCATTCTAAATTATGTCCAGGAGACTATTTTTATGTTGAAGTATATCTTTATTGTATGCTTTGGCCAGTGCCCTTTACACTGAGATCATCCACATCTTGCCCTATTATAAACAAGTCTTCAATTCTGTAGATCAATGTGGTGGATTTCATCCTTGTGTCTGAATATTTTCCGATCCTTCTAGGGTGATGATGTTGTTCCCTAACCCATTGCTGTCAGGCCTGACCACATGCCTTGCTTTAGACCATAAATTCTGATGAAAATGGTCATAACATGTCCAAGCTTTAAACAGTTAATCTCTGCCATAATTAAAGCCATGTCCCAGGGGGAGAAGTTAAAATTTTTCATCTTATACCTAAAAATATTTACAAGTTGTCACTGGAAATATGTTGTAAAAATTGACCATTTAAATAAAATGGTCTATCACATTTTATCTTTTAAAGCATTTATTAATGACATCCTATATTAAATGAGGGTTTATTATTATTATTATTATTATTATTATTATTATTATTATTGTACTTTATGGAAGGGTCTACAGGGTGTTCAGAGTCCAACTACTAGATTGATTTTGTTTTTCTGGAACCCAGGATCAAACTCAGGACCTTGCACTTTCCAGGAAGACACTTATACCCCTGAGTCTATTACATTTTAAATGGTCTAGTTGGACAAAACTTCATGATATCACAAGACACATTACCATATATTTTAACACTATGTACAAATGTTTTCCTTGACATTTGGAAAGTGTAGATGATTCCTTTGACTACTTCAATTTATAATTTCATTTTAATTTACCCCACAAAGTTAAATTCTGATTTTATGTATGTCTGCATCCCTTCATATTTATCCAAAAAAGTATACTGTTTCATGTACATTAATTTTACTTTTAATTTTTTGCATTTTGACCAGAAGACCCCTAAAATGAGACATTTTCTTGGACTGAACTATCTTTATGTGTCAGTAACACACAATTAAACAAACATGGAATATAAATATTATTATTTTAATAATCGATTACTAAATGTAGTGAAGTAAAATGTTATTGGAAATTACATGAATTGGATTTTTTCAAATAATTTATATAACTATGAATGAATATTATATATTGTCAAAGAAGTTAAACTTAGAATTAAAAAGCCAGGCGTGGTGGTGCATGCCTGTAATCCCAGCACTTGGGAGGCTGAGGCAGGAGGATAGGTGCAAGTTCAAGACCAGCCTGGGCTACAAAAGTGAGCCAAAAGCCAGCCTGAATTGCGAGACCCTGTCTCAAAAAGACAAAAAAAAAAAAAAAAGAATGAATTAAAAGTCATTTTTTTCCTTCCTACAAATGTGAACAAAATTTTTTTCACACTCATATGTAAATTTGTTTCAATGCTCAAAATAATTATAATCAATCATCAAAAATTATTTTAGTTTATTTTCTGACAACTCAATGAGATTTTCATCTGTCAAAAGAATCAGAAAGCATGCATTTGTGAAGTTATTCATTATCTAATCACTGATTTATTCCCTTAATTTCTAAGAAGTATTTTTAAATGATTTTTCCAAGGCTTACAATAAAACATTAATTATACCTGTTACTCTTCCATGGAAGGATTTTGTATAACCCAATATAGAAAGAATTAGATCAATCAAAATACTGTAAATTACAATACTTCTTCACCAATGTAATACTGTAGATATTTTATCTGGTCATTAAATATGTTTACCAAAACCCCATAAACAGCACACCTAGTTCCTTCAGTTTATAGAGCTGTCTCCTACTCTAACCAATTGCCAAACCAAGTCTTCATCATCAAATCATCATACAGTCAGGTTTTCTCCTTGTCAGAAAAAAAGTCTGGCTTCATTTTTCAATTCAAATTAAGACGTGACCCTGTGGTGAGAATCTCACTTCATAGCCCTAACATGGGAGAAAATACTGTGTTAATTATGTCCAGAGTAGGGTATAAGCAGTGTGGGCTATAAAGGGTTAAACCCAAAACTGTCTTTTTTCCAATAGTGAGTCAAGCAAAGCCTTGTGACTCATAAGGGCACAGCAGATGGTAGGCAGAGTCGCATTTTTTCCTCACCAATGTCCACAGCAGAGGCCAGAGATATGGTCCACAAAGCCAAGGGGCCTTAAAATGAGATAACGTGGAAGCCAAGGACAAGTGGCTCTTCCAAAACTTGTTGCTAATGAGACAAAACAAGGCTTTGCTGTGCAGCATTTCCAAGCGCGATGGTCAGAAGCAGCTGTTTACATTTTACTGCTGATTTCTCTCTTGCTTTCTACCTTGAGCCCAGTCACATCCCAGGTCAGCGCTATTATGACAGGATCCTGGAGTAAAGAAGGCATGGAGGATATTCTCTGTAGTTTCTTCTCATGTGGTTTTCCCTGGGAAGTGCCACGTTCTTGGTCAACAAGCAGGGGTCATAAGAAAATTTCTATCCCTCCTGTTACCCCATTTTAAGATATACACGAGCTCAAGAGTGGCGCCACAGAAGCTGCAATACCCCATTTCCAATGCCATGATTTTCGCTCCACAGAGATGCAAAAGTGAGGGAAAGGAATAAAGCCCAGTCGGGTATATGAGATTATGATGAGAGGAAACACCAGCAATATCAGTACTTTTCACTCCGCTGTAGAATTTCACACCCCTGGACGATGCACGGTGGTAAGATATCAGATGCATAAAAACATCTTTTGAAAAGTAGCTTTTAAAAGGAGACATTTAAAAGAAAAGATAGGAAAGAAAAACACCTATGGCTTCCTAAACCACAGTCATCTGTTCCAGCCATAAATCATAGGAAAGAATAGTGTTTAAAGCACGCTGGAAGGGTGTTATGTAGGTAGGTATCTTGGAAAGGTTTCCTGTTTCTTAGTGGTTATCTTCATCGTGACTTAGAGATGATTGGTAGAGAATTCAAATCAAAGGAGGAGACTAGAGCATCTCTAATTTACAATGTTTGCAAAACAAAGTCTCTTATTCTGTACTATTTGTATTTATTTACTATTAGCGCTTAACGAACAGCAGCATAAATCAATACCCATTTACTGCTTCATGATTTCCCTGGGACTGAGCACAGAGCCTCACAAGGCTGCCCAATAATATCAGCGTGCACTGCAGTCTTACCTGAGGCTTTTGCCCCTCTACTGAGCTCACTGGTTGTGAAAAGAGTTCACATGTTCAAATCTTGTGGCTTCAAAACTGACGTCCTCCCTGCTAGAGGCTGCCCATTGCTCCCTCCCATTTGGACTTTTCTACCACATGGAAGTTCAATTCTTTAAGGCCAACAAGAGAATATCTCTGCTGCTTCTTTACTTTTGGACTTCTAGAAGACTTGTTTCTAAAAGACTGGATTGATCAGGTCAGATCTGCCAGATTACTCTCCCTTTTGGCTAAAGTTACTAATCAGGGCTTAATTATATCTGTAAAACTTCTTTATCTTGGCCATATATACTTCAACATAATGTAGGAAGCGACAGTCATCATCTTTGCTATAGGCTACTTGCATGAGTGTAGATTCCAGTGATTAGCACGAAAAAGAATTGTTATGGCTTCTGTCTTGATGTCCCCCCAAAGCCTTTCAGAGATGACTGAATAATGAGTGTGCGGATGAGTCACAGTGCAGTGCTGGGAGTAAGGGTGGGCGACTGCTGGGTCAGTCTACTGATGGGATTGGCATTGCCCTAACCCTGGCAGGCTGCATACAATACAAGGAACAGAAGAAGGTTTGTCTCACTTGCTCTTGTTTTTGCTGTCTTCTGCCACTATGAATGGTTGCCCCTCCGCCATGTGCCATCCTACCTGGGGGCCAGTGGATTATAGGTGGAAACCTCTACAAAATGAGGGCCAGATAAACCTGCCCTCCCTTTAGCTTTGGTCGTAGGGTATTTTGTCTCAGCAATGAGAAGAGTAAGACAGGAGTAGTACAAGGCCACAGGTCATTAGCAACCATGTTAGAATGTTGCCTTCCCTATCAGTCAAAAGAATATAAAAGTTATGATTGCAACAACTATGAACTGTTTTCTTCAGGTTTGTAATGTAAAACTTAAAAAGACAGCCCCAGAGTGCTCATCCTTTAATCAACCTTAGAACAAATACCAAATACCCTGAAGTGGAAATTCTGTATTATATAACAATTCTGTTTTGACATTTTAAAGAACTTCTATACTGGTTTCTATAATGGCTGTAATGATTTATATTCTCATCAACAGTATACAGAGATTGCCTTCTCTCCACACCTTGGTCAACTTTTCTTGTGTTCTTTTTTGGATAATAGTTATGTTGACATGTGTGAGGTAATATCTTACTGTAGTTTTTCAATTTCCTTAACGAGTAGTGTGTTGAGCATTTTCTCATGTACTTTTGCCCATTTGTGTGTCTTTTTAAAATTGTCTGTTTGGGGTCTTTGCTCACTTTTTCATTGAATTCTTTATTTACTCTCTACGGAGTTTGAGTTCCTTACGTATTCTGGATATTAACATGTTGGAAAATGTATCATTTTCAGATATTTTCTCCTATTCTGTAGCTTGTCTGTTTAGTGATGGTTTTCTTTGCTGTGTAAAAACATTTTATTAGGATATAATGTTACATGCCCACATTTGTTTTCATTGCCTATTTTGGGGTGATAATATCCAGAAAAATCATTTCCCACACCAGTATTATGGAGTTTGCTTCCTCTATTCTCTTCTAGTACTGTTAAATATTAGTATTGTCAGGTCTTTCTTAGGTTTAGTTAATTTAATCCATTTTAAGTTTATTTATTTTTTGTTTGTTGAGAATGAGGTAAAGGCTCAGTTCCAGTCTTTAACATGTGGCTAGTGAATCTTCTTAGGATCATTCATTAATGAGAATATCTTTTTCACAATGTTTATATTTAGCAACTTTGTCCAAACAAATGAACATAGGTTCATATTTTTTTACTCTATCCTTTTACATTGGTCAATGCCAGAAGTAAATTTTTTAATTATTATACTTTATATTATAATTTGAAATCAGATAATATGTGGCCTCCAGATTTCTTCCTTTTGTTATCATTGCCCTTCTGCTCGAGGGCTGTTTTGTTTTCTGAGTTTGGCAGGAGGCTCCATATGAGTTTCAGCATTTATTGTATTTCTATAAAAAATAATGTTGAAATTTTGATAGAAATTGCACTAGTTCTATTGGTCACTGTGTTGACAATACTGATTCTTCCAGTCGTGAACACTGGACATCCTTATTACTTGCCCTCTTTGATTTCTTTCATCAACATTTTTTTCAATGTTTAGATTTTTTTATCTCTATTAAATTCATTCCCAAATTTTATTATTTATTTGTAACTATTATAAGTTATTATTGCTGTGACTTTTTGCAATTCTCCTTGTTACTACACAGAAAAAGAACTGACGAATGCCAGGCATGTAGGCACAGCCAGCTGCCTGTAATCTCATCTACTTCAGAAGCTGAGACAGAGGATTGCAAACGAAATGCCAGCCTGGGCAACACAAAGACAAGACACTGTCTCAGAAAAATAAACAACTGATGTAACTTTGCTATGCCTAGTAGTACTAATAGGTGATGGTTTTCTGTTTTTATCTTTTATTTGGGTTTTTTTGTTTTTTTTTTTTTGGTTTTCGTATAGGTAGAATCTTTAGGGTTCTCTACGCAAAACATCATGCTACCAACAAACAGTGTTAATTTCTCTTCTACTTGGATGCCTTTTATTTATTTATTTTACCCAAATATTTTGGTAATGGCTTTTATATCTATATTTTATAAAAGTGATGAGAGTGAGCATTCTTATTCTATATTGAATAGGAGTGGTGAGAGATTGCTCCAGATCTTAAGGTATAGGGTTTCAATTTTTCAGCATTGAATATTTATATTATCTGTGGGATTGTCACGTGTGACATCCTAGTCTCTTAAGGTACACTCTTCCTATAGCTAATGTATTGAGATTACTGTACATGAAAAGATGTGAGATTTCATCAATTGATTTTTTTTCTGCACCTGTTAGGATGATCATACAGCTTTTGTCCTCATTTGGTTAATGTGATGTATCACATGATGATTTTCATATGTTGACCCACTGGGATGGGACCAACTTGATCACCGTGAGTGACCCCTTTACTGTGTTGTTTGTTGACTTCACTTAGTAAAAATTTTGTTGAGAATTGTGCCATTTAAATTCATCAAACATATTATATTTCTGTGATGTTTTCATCTTGACTTTAGTAGCAGGGCTGTGCTGCTTTCATAAAATAATTTGAAAATATTCCCTCTTTTTCAATTCTTTGGGGGAACTTACGTGAGGTTGGTGTTAGTTCTTCTTTAAATGTGTGATAGGATTGAGCAGCGGAGCCATCAGGCCCTGGGGTTTTCTTTGATGGAAGATCTCCAGAGTTGGTTCAAATTCCTTAGTCATTATTCGCCTGTTTCTATTTCTTATTTCTTCATCATTCAGTCGTGATGGGCTGTATATACCTTGTAATGTGTCTATTGTGTCTGCGTTATCCCATTTGTTGCTTGCTTATAGACATCCGTGGGGTCCTTTGTGTACTGTTATTTGGTAGAACCACTGTCAGTTCTGCAGGCAGCCTAAGCTACCACATGGGCAATAAAATTTATTTCCAATAAAATACATCCTTTCCTTAGAAACGTTTTCTTCTGAAGTGATGTATTTATTTTTACATCAACATCTAGGATCTCCTTTTCTTTTTTCATTTTCATAGCTCATCAACTTATGTTAATTTCCTCTACATTTTTTACCTGAACTCTAATAATCTTCCATTCACTAGGGCAACCTCTTTACTCTATTTCTGTCCCTACACTACAGTCTAGCCTCCACACATTTTCTGCAATTAGCTTTCTAAAAGTAAATATGACCTGCTCTCTTTGATGTTGAATAGCTTATCTTGATTTTTCCATTGCTTATACAATAAAATCCAAATGTATCTTACAACATGCAAAATACATTACAATTTATACCAACAACTTCTCCAACATCTTTCTCCCATGTAGTCTTCCTTTATTTTACATTCATAAAAATGTAAAATAATTCTAAGTTTACATCTTTTCTCTCTTGAGATACTAACTTTTCAAAGGAAATGACTGTGACCATTTGGGGAATATTCTGCTAAAGATTAATACTTGAAGACTTGGAAAAGTAGGGGAGGATAAGAAGACAGTCTGAGTTCTTGCAGAGCTGCCAAAACCTTACCTGAAGAGAGCATGGACTGGAACTCACCATGGAAAGTGAGGCTCAAGGAAGTTATTGTGGTCCCGGGAAGATATATTGGAGCTATCATTGAAGTACAGGCATAAACAGCCCTAACCTCCAAGAAAGTTAATGCAACAAGACTCTCCAGGGTTAAAGTGTTGGAAAATTGGAAGCTAAACCCCCAAACATAAGTATACAGGAGAGGGATTGTTTTGTAAGCAGAAAACCCAGAATCAGTTCATTAATAGTGTTCACGGGGCTTCTGGAACCTTGGCAGATGACTTCCTATGGGCCACAAAGAACAAATTACGAAGAGCTGTGTCCCTTCCCTACTAACTCATGTGTGGGATAAGATTAACCAAGAATGACACACAGTCCATGGGTTGCCTGCTATTGCAGCCTGTCCTTCAGAAGTTCACCTCGGCTTGCACAGGCCCCAATATTCCAAAAGGAGTGGTTGTCCACAGTGACACCATGTGGCTGTAAGAAGTATTAACAATATCAGACCCGTCTCTTTTCCCTCAGCCAATATCAATTCTTACAGATATAAGTTCATGCAGTTGATAAAATACCAGGAGCAGCCTAAAATAAAGATGTTGAACTTTCTCCCAAATAGAATGCAATAATTGCATTTGGTTATTTGTTATGGTTATTACTGCCAAAATAAAAAAGTATTATGGCCGTAACTGTTCTCTGGCATGTTTAACAATTAAAACTGAGAAATATTTATGATTGGTAATATAAAGGAAGAGGCTTTTTTAAAAAATCTGAAAATACTTTTTATAAGAGAAAATGTGTAGCAAACTATAGAATTAGGTAGGCCAGAAAGCACTGCACTTGTTTTGGCTGATGTAGAAATTGACACCCATGTATTTGCCCCAGGTCTCAGTAGCAGCCCCTAAGCTCCTCTACAGAAGCTAAGAGCTCCACAGAACATAGCTTAAAACACATCTTCTTGATGAAGCAAAGCCCTTGAGGAGTTTAGTTTAGAGGTTTCCATTACCAACTCATCTCTGTAAAGCAGAGAATGTTTCAAGGATATGAACAGGAAGCAGCAAGACAGAGGAAGAGAAGATAGCTGCATTGCAATACTTCACAGAAGGACAGAAAGCATTTTTTTGTTTCAATTTTTTTATTGTTTAAATTTAAAAATGGTTATATTACATATTTTCATCATCAGATCAGTTTAGATTAATACATATAGGTATATAAGATTGATCAAACAATTAAACATTAACCTTTCTAAATCCACATTACTTTTTTTTTTCTTTTCCCCTTTCTTTTCTTTGAAAGTTGACATATTGCATATTGTCCTCACAATCATTC